>JANHFX010020375.1:52058-83474 GCA_027560015.1 Chloroceryle amazona | reverse complement strand
GCCTCCTCTTCTCCAAGCTAAACAGACCCAGCTCTCTCAGCCTTTCCTCATATGGTAGGTGCTTGAGACCCTTAATCATCTTAGTGGTCCTGTACTGGACCCTCCTCAGTAGCTACTTGTCCTTCTTGAACTGGGTAGCCCTTAACTTACTGCAGGTGAGGCCCCACCAGCACAGAGTAGAGGGGGGCGAGAACCCCCCTTGATTCCAGGATGTCATTGGCCTTCTTGGCCATCAGGACACACTGCTGGCTCATGGTCATCCTGTTGCCCACTAGGACTCCCAGGTCCTTTTCTGCAGAAATGCCCTCTAACAGATTAGCCCCCAACCTATACAGACCCATGGTGGTGTTCCTCCCGAGATGCATCGGTTTGTACTTGACCATATTGAATTTCAATAGATTTCTCTCTGCCCAGCTGTCCAGCCTGTTGGCATCACACCTGATGGCAGCACAGCCTTCTGGAGTGTCAGTCATTCCTCTCAGTTTTGTATCATCAGCAAATTGGCTGGGAGTACATTCTATTTCTTCATTCAGGTCATTGATGAATATATTAAATAGGGCTGGACCCAGCAATGACCCTGGGGGATGCCACTAGCCACAGGCATCCAACTGTACTCCATCCCATTGACCACAACTCTCTGAGCTCATTCCGTCAGCCAGTTCCCAATACAACTCCCTGCTCGACGATCTAATCCTCAATTTTACATGCAAATAGTGTATTCTCTTGATATTTTGAGGGACTTTGACTGGAATGGACTTTAAGTCTTCCTGTCCTAGTGGATGTTGTGTATTCTGTAGGTCTATGAGCTAGTGCAGTGCAATTTAAATTTTTAATAGCTTGTGGTATATAAACTTTTTTTCCTCTGTGGTATGAAAATTAGCATTCTAATATAAATACAGAAGTAGTTATGTAAAGAATATTTACATAATTATATAATAAAATTTACATAAAGTTGTTTAAAAAAATAATAACTAATCCACAATCGTAATAATACACAGGAAGTGAACTCAGAAAGTGAATCTGCAGTGATGTCTTGATGATTTTGGAGTAGGCAAAATGATACAGTTTTTTTAAGCAGGCCAATTCTAATTTTAGGCTGAAAGCTTAAGTGTAGTCCAGGAAAGCCACTGAGAAAACTGTGAGTGGATGTGAGGCTTCTACTTACACTCCTGAGTTGGGCAATTTGTAATGTGAGGTGTAGCAAGTAAGACTGCTTCATTGTCATAGATGTGTGGCAGTGCTGCACTGGGTAGTGTAAGGCAAAGGCTCTAGAATGCCTTAGTTCCTGCACACTTTTTTTTTTGTTCCTTTGCTCTGTGCCAGCTAATGCAGTAAAGACGACTCAGAAGAGGATTTATGCAGAGTTGGAAATAAGCTTGGTTCAGGTTACTCACGCTAGTCAACAGATCTTTTTGAAAAAGTTACTGAAAAAGCTTAATGTTGTAGTGTCCCTTACATTGGGCCTGCAGCAAAACTGTGCTTAAACATTTAACTCGTTTTGCTTCATCTATTAGTCATTCAGATCATGTGCCAGATTCACAACTCTTTGATGTTGTGAGGATAATCTGTTGTCCTTGGACTCTGGATTACGTCTGGAGACCTGAAAAAATGTTTCAAAGAGGAGTCAATGCTATTTTTAAAACTTGCAGTTTTAGTACTTTCTTTCAAGGGCAGATGTTTCAGATTAAGTTACAGTTGCTAAATCTTCATGAAAATAGTTGCCTTTTTATTCAGGTAAGTTTGAATAAATTCTACTACAATCCTGAGTCGTGCAACCAATGTCACTGAAGTTCGTGGAAGTCACCAACAGACTGCAGCTGAGGCAAAGTTTTGCATTATCAGGAAATGTTGAAAATGTGTGTTAAACTAGCCAACCTTGATTTGGGTTTGGTTTGTTTGGTTTTTATTTTTAAATTTACAGGTAAAGCAGGATGTGTTTTCTGTACCGTGAAAGAATTCCAAGAGCAGATGGGTAGCAAGACTCCGCAAAAACTCATCAAGAGAAGAATTACCCGCTCTTAGAGGGGAAAAAAACACCTTGCAGAGATACTTGTCAGAGGAAAAGCAACATCATAGCCTGAAAGTCAAGACAGAAAAAGCATACCAACAGTTAAGGCTTTATTCTATAGTGGCAATGGCTCATGCACATCATCAGATTTTGGAAACAAGAGGTTGTTGTTTGTTGTTAATATGGGAACTCATGTAAACTCAAGGATTCTGTTTAGTACCTTCTGCTTTTGCTCTTGTATTTTTCTCAGAAAAATCGAGTTTCTCCTTTTCTTGTGCATATTAAAAAAAAATACCAAATATTGTTATCAAATAAATTAAAGGACTTGGAAATACCACTTAATATTTAACTAAACACTGTTTGCTAACTCAGATACAAACTTGTCACATGAAATATGTCTTAGGTGTCTGTTTACACTGCTCCTAATGTCAGTAAAAACATCAGCAATGAGAACTGCAATCATTTTTTAATTTCTTGATTTTGTATATAGAAAAATGTGAATTTGCTATCTTATATCAGTATTTTTCAACAACGGCAGTAAGTGCTGTACTTTGGTTGCATTTACTCTGGCTTTTGCATTAAATAGGATACAACACTTTGGGTTTTTCCTGTGAAATAGTGCTAAGATTTGATTCAAAGGCCAGAGTTTCCAAGCCCCCTTGCTTTCTAACACTCCTCACTGAGGTGGGAGGCCGGGTCTGGATGGGCAAGGATTCTGAGATAAACTCAATAACACCATGGTGTTATTCAGCAGGTATTCTCTATTGCAGCACTGGGTGCACAGGGGATCACTCCTCCAAATGTGCGTGCGGATGCCAGCTGGGGACCTAGTTTATGTGCAGGTGAAACATACATATTCATTATATTTCCTAGAAAGGGCAGTCTTATGCTAATGAGTTCCTGGATCATGTTTACATAGTGCAAGTGTGCGTAATAAAATTAAGGTTAGGGTCTTTTCTCCTTCCGGTGGTCTTTCGTGACCTCCGGTGGTCATTTACTTCATCTTCTCTTCTTCATCACTGTGTCTTTTTGGTGACCTAAAGCCTAAAATTCTTATTCTTGACACAAAACCAGTGCTCAATGTGCTCGGGTGCCTTGAGTCGTCCTGTTTTCCTGTTTATAACCACTGTCTACAAGGCTATACATTTCACAGTATGCCTGCACTATACAACTACCCATTCATTGCTGCTGCTTATTTAAAGATCAGTAAAACTCCACCAGACATACTGCCTTCAGATTGTTTTCACATGGTGGGAGACTTCAGTGGAGTCCAGCTAATACGAATGTTGGAAATTAATACAAAAGAATAGAAATTCTGATGACACATTTTCCTTCGGGAAGACTCGGGGGTTTTGAGTGTGGTTAATGGTTTTAAATGTTTGAAAAAAAAAAAAAAGGCAGTGTAATATCCAGTATTTTTTTAAAATCAGACTACTTTTTTTTTGCCTCAGAAAAGACTCAGAGACCGAGTTTTTAGGGTAGAAATTGAAGAGGTATAAACTGTAACTTGGCCTCTCCTTTAGAGAGCATTTTATTTTATTTTTTTTTTTAAATTTTAAACAAAGTTGTGTGTCATCTTTGAAACAGAAAATTTGCTTCCTCCATAACTTCCTTACAACCCCACAACATTTGGGTCACTGAGTTCATTGCAGAACTTTTCTTGGCTAGCTGGGATCTTACTCAGCATCTGTCTCTGCAAGTGTTCTGTCAGTTTGCCCATGGAGAAACTGTCCTTTGCTCAGGTAGGTCAGATAAGAAGAGGGAACAGGAAGGGTAGAAACTTCCCCTTCTGTTTCATGGTGTCTGCCTTAATCCAGAAGGTTGGAATATAATAAACTGCAACAATTAGAGGAGACGACAGCCTTATTTATGGTGGTATTGTTTCTAGATGTAAGCCTGTCTAAAGTCTGTGTTTTAAGGCAAAGTGTAATTTCTGCAGTTCTGGGATAAAACAACTCTAAAGAAATGACGCTTTACCATGGAAGGTAGGTACTTCCAAACTCATGTGAAGTGATACTTTGAGGCTTTTCCTAATAGAGACTTCTGTTGAGGAGATTGTAGATGAAGTGGTTTACAAAACAAACACGCAAATTCTTGCTGTGTTCTGTATTTCTGCTGGAAATAGGTTCTCCTTGTATATCTGCTGGTGACAGTCAGCAGGCCAACTGAAATTGGGCTCTGTGCTGCAACGTTAACACATGCAGCACGTGAGGGAAGGCTGAGACACCTGGGGCTCTTTAGTCTGGAGAAGAGAAGCCTGAGAGGGGATTTGATAAATGTTGATAAATATCTGAGGGCTGAGTGTCCAGAGGGAAGGGACAGCCTCTTCTCACTCTGCCCTGGGATAGGACAAGGGGGAATGGATGTAAGCTGGAACACAGGAGGTTCCACCTTAACATGTGGAGGAACTTCTTTATTTAAGGGTCACAGAGCACTGGAGCGTGCTCCCCAGAGAGGTTGTGGAGTCTCCTACTCTTTCAAAACACACCTGGATGCGTTCCTTTGTGACCTTTGCTAGATTATATGATACTGCTCTGGCAGGGGGGTTGGACTCGAAGATCTCCAACCCCTGACACCCTGTGACCCTGTGATCCTGTGAACGTTATAGCTAATCAGGTACTGTGTATGCCTGTCAACTACCTGAGAGTCATGTTTTCAATGAAATGTGAATGATCCAGATCTATGCATTTATTTTGAAAACAGTGGTTAGAGGACTCAGTAGAATTACAACCTGCAGTAGAGGAAATGCGTGCATGTGCATAAATCTATCCTCTTCCTGCTGCCCTCCCCCGTATTTTTGTTTAGAAGTAGCAGCTGAGGAGTTCAGTTCTGGTCTCCCCAGTTCAAGAAGGACAGGGAAATACTAGAGAGAGTCCAACAGAGGCTACAAAGTTGATTAAAGGACTGGAATATCTCTCTGATGAGGAAAGGCTGAGAGCCCTGGGGCTGTTCAGCCTGGAGAAGAGAAGACTGAGAGGGGATCTTATTAATGTTTACAAATCTCTGCAGGGTGGGTGTCAAGTAGAAGGTGCCAGGCTCTTTCCAGTTTTGCCCAGGACAAGAGATAATGGTAGCAAGGTGAAACATGGGAAATTCCACCTCAACATGAGGAAAGACCTTCACTGTGAGAGTGATGGAGCCTGGCCCAGGCTGCCCAGAGAGGCTGTGGAGTCTCCTTCTCTGAAGACTTTCAAACCCCACTTGCATCTGTTCCTGTGTGGCCTGCCCTCGATTATCCTGCTCTGTCAGGAGGTTGGACTCAATGATTTCCAGATGTCCCTTCCAACACCTACCATCCTATGATTCTATGAGATTAGGGCTGCCACTGTGCCGCTGGGTCCTGCAGCAGGGAGGGAGACCAGGCCAGGTTGTACAGGGGGTTGCCAAGCCACCTGCGGACAGGAGAAGTCTGATACTAATGACCGGCTTGCTGCAGTTGCAGCGATAACCTGGAAGCATGTGTTGGGAAGGTTTCCACTTAACATTTTGTAACATCTCTCACAGGACTTGGCAGCTCATTTGATAAAAGTGAATACTGTTCTCCGAGGTGCCAGCACATCTGTCCTTGTCATTTAAACAAAAAAACAAACCCCTTAATTCTGTATTTGTTTATACATTTCCATATTTACTGATGCATTCAGTAGTGCTTGGAAATTAGCCAATTCTTGCATTGCAGGAGTTCTGTCTTTTCAGAGAGACGAGTGTGTTTTGTGTTCTGTAGACAATCTCTTAAACTTCTAAAGGCTTTGTAGCCCTTGAGTAACTTGATATTTGATACTTATATGATACAATACTGATACTTTGTGACAAGTTTTTAAGTTCTTAGAGGAATGTTTCATTTCATTCAATGACAATGTTCAGCCATGTACAGCTGGTGTTTCTATAAACACATGGTCCTTAGGCTGCTTCTTGTGTCTTCTCAGCTTCACTGTGTCCAGATTTCTCTGATCCCCTTTTCTCAGAAGTTTCACAGAATCACAGAATCATTCAGGTTGGAAAAGATCTTTGGGTCATGGAGCCCAACCATTAACCCTATTCTACAAAGTTTACCCCTAAACCATGTCCCCCAATACCACATCTAAATACCCCTTAAACACACCCAGGTATGGTGACTCAACCCCCTCCCTGGGAAGTGTGTTCTAGGGGCTCACTCTCTCTGAAAAATGTTTCCCTACTGTCCAATCTCAACCTCCCCTGCTGCAGCTTGAACTCATTCCCTCTTGTACGGGAGAGACCAGCACCAACCTCTCTACAATGTCCTGTAGCTGTAGAGAGTAAGGAGGTCTCCCCTCAGCCTCCTCTTCCTCAAACTAAACATTCCCAGCTCCTTCAATCGCTCTTCATCAGATTTCTTCTCCAGGCCCTGCACCAGCTTCACCGCCTCCTCCGCACTCGCTCCAGCACCTCGATATCTCTCTCGTACTGAGGTGCCCAAAACTGGGCAGGATACTCAAGGTGTGGCCTCGCCAGTGCTGAGTACAGAGGGACAACCACCTCCCTCCTATTGCTGCTTGATCGATTTCTGATCCAGGCCAGGATGCCACTGGCTTTCTTGGCCACCCGGGCTCACTGCTGGTTTGTGTTCAGTCGCTGGGCAATTAGAACCCCCAGGTCCTTTTCTACCAGACAGTTTTCCAGCCACACTTCCCTAAACCTGTAGCATTATATGGGGTTGTTGTGGCCCAAGGGCAGGACCCAGCACTTGGCCTTGTTGAAGCTCATCCCATTAACACTGTGCCATTGATCCAATCCACCCAAGTCTCTCTGTAGAGCCTCCCTATCCTCATGCAGATCAACTCTCCCACCTAACTTGGTTTTATCTGTGAACTTACTGATTATGCACTCTATGTCCTTATCAAGATCATCAGTAAAGATATTAAACTGAAATGGTCCTAACACTGAGCCCTAAGGAACACCACTTGTGACTGGCTGCCAGCCGGATTTAATCCCATTGACCACCACTCTTTGGGCCCACCCGTCCAGCCAGTGCTTGATCCAACGGATTGTATGCTCATCCAGGCCATGAGCAGCCCATTTTTCCATGAGAATTCTATGGTAAATGCTTTTCAAAGTCTGGGTAGACAATATCCATAGCCTTTCCCTCGTCCAATAGTTAGGTCAACTTGTTACGGAAGAAGATCAGGTTCATCAGGCAGGACCTTCTTTTCATAAACCCCTACTGATTGGGCCTGATCCCCTGGTTGTCCTCTCTATGGCTTGTAATGGCACTCAAGATGATCTGCTTCAGACCTTCCCTGGTACCGAGGTCAGACTCACTGGTCTCTAGTTTCCCAGATACTCCTTTCTGCCTTTCTTGTAGATGGGTGTTACATTTGCTACCCCCTAGTCCATGGGGACTTCCCCAGTTAGCCAGGACTTCAGGTAAAGAATGGAAAGTGTCTTGGCTTGGCGAACACGTCTGCCAACTCTTTCAACACCCTTGGTGTAACCCATCTGGTCCCATAGACTTGTGTGCATCCAAGCGGTGTAGCAGACCTCTTCTTAGACTCTCCTTTTGTTCTTGAGATCCAGCCAAAGGTCCCTGTTTAGCCAGGCCGGTCTCCTTTTCCGCCTACTTGTTTTTCAGCATTGGGAGACAGCCTGTTCCTATGGCTTTAAGAGTTCTCTCTTGAAGTATGGCCAACCTTCCTGGGCTCCTGTATCCTTCAAGGAAGCCTCCCAAGGGACTTTGTCAATCAGTCTCCTGAACAGGTCAAAGTTTGCCCTCCGGAAGTCTAAGGTGGCAGTTTTACTAATCCCTCTCCTCATCTCACAATCACTGTGCCCTAAGATGACCTCCAACCTTTACTTCCTCTACAAGTTCTTCCCCGTTCACAAGAAGCAGGTCCAAGAGGGCACCTTCCATGGTTGGCTCACTTACTGGCTGTGTGAGGAAGTTGTCCTCCACACATTCCAGGAACCGCTTGGACTGTGGCCTCTCTAATGTGTTGCACTCCCAGCAGATACCTGGGAGGATAAAGTCCCCCACAAGAAAAACAGCAAGTGACTCTGAGATTTCTCCCAATTGCTTATAGAAAGCTTCGCCCACCTCACTGCTCTGGTTGGGAGGTCTAGAGCAGACTCCCACAGTGGTATCAGCTTTATTGGCCTAATCCAAACACTCTAATTGACCTACTCCAAACACTCTCAACCCCATCATTACTAGACTTGATTTCCGAGCCCTCATAGAATTTTCTAACATACAGGGCCACTTCACCACCTCTCCTTCCCTGTCTATCCCTCCTGAAGAGATGAAGTCATTGTTTATGGTGCTCCAGTTGTGTGAGGCATCCCACCACAATTCTGTGATGGTCACTGTGTCATAGTTTTCCTGGTGCATGATGGCTTCAAGCTGCCCCTGCTTGTTGCTCATACTGCGTGTGTTGCTATAGATGCACTTCTAATGAGCTAATGATTCCAACACCTTTTTGGGAGCGTGGACCCCATTTCCTACCAGACCCTTCTCAGGTGCTTCCATGATGTCTAAACATCTATCCCTTCTTTCAAATGAAATGGCAGAGCAAGAGTCCTCACTAGTCCACCATTCTTCAAGTCCTGGCATGCTTCTCTCGGTCTTATTCCTAACAGGCCCAATTATCTCCCCTTCCCCCTTCACGTCTAGTTTAAAGCCCTGTCCATGAGCCCTGTAACTTCTGCCCCCAAATCCTTTTCCCGCTCTGGGACAGGGGCATCCCACCTGCCACCATCAGGCCAGGTGTCTCGTCTAGCAGCCCATGATTAAAAAATCCAAAACCCTGCTGATAGCACCAGTCCCAGAGCCATGAGTTGACCTGTTGTCTCTTCCTGTTAGTTTCCTCATTCATGATTGCCACTGAAGAGATAGAGGAGAACACAGCTTGCATTCCTGATCCCTTAAGCAGCTGTCCCAAGGCTCTACAATCTCTTTTAATTGATTTTGGGCTCCTTCTGCCCACTTTATCACCACCCACCTAAAATATCAAAAGGGGGTAATAATCGGAGGGGTTTAGTGGGGCAGGAAGTTTGTCCAACACATCCCCAACCCGTGCCCCAGGGAGGCAGCAGCCGTCCCTGTGCAGTGGGTCAGGGCAGCATCTTGGGCCCTCTGCCCCCCTCAGCAGAGTCACCCACAACAAGGACCTGTCTGTTTTTCCTTTTGGAGCCAGTTGTGACACTGAGTCAACGGTGACTTGGTCATTCTGGCATTTC
The DNA here is from genome assembly GCA_027560015.1 of Chloroceryle amazona. Lineage (NCBI taxonomy): Eukaryota > Metazoa > Chordata > Aves > Coraciiformes > Cerylidae > Chloroceryle > Chloroceryle amazona. The sequence continues at coordinate 74,278 of JANHFX010020375.1, read as the reverse complement.
TGGCCTGGGTGAACCATCCTTCAGGAGGAACTGGCTGTTGAAGAGGAGGATGGTTCTGTTCATAACTGTTCTGCAGGGGTAACTGTAAAGGTGGGGGAGGCTGGGAGGGGATTTGCCTGCTTCCTCGTGCAGGGGCCTGTTTCCATTCCCCCCCCTTCTCTGAGATTCTGGCACTCTCTACAGCCAGAGATCTGAAGGCCTACGTGTTTGTGTGAGGCATCTGGCTGGGTTCCCACAGCTTTTTTAACAACAGCCTTTGGCCAGGAGGTGACCATGGCTGGATCTCTGTAGCAAGTGACAGCCTGCAACTCCAGGGGCAGTTGGGATGAGCGCCCTTGACCTCCTACCACTTAGAGGGATTGAACTTACCTCATCCACAGGCAGAGGCTCAGTGCCCTGCCCTGCGAGCTGCAGCCAGCTGCAGCACCCACTGCAACACACACTGGTTGCTCGCCCTGTGCTCCCTGAGGCTTCTTAGAGGCCGGTAGCCTGATCAACAGTGGGTGCTGCTGGCTCTGCCCAGGCTATCTCAGCAGCTGCCCACTGACTGCCAGCCCCCAGCACAGGCAAAAGGCTTTACCCGGCTTCAAAAAACCCCAGAAGAGCTTGTTTAAGTCCCTTTTTGCTGCAGATCCTTTCCCCAGTGCAGTCTTACATGCCCTGAAGCTGGTCTCTGCAGCAATTTCTACTGCTTTGTCTGTTTTGTCTCAGTTGTTATTCTCCTACCCTTATTTATGCCTTACTTATTTCCTGTAAGTACTTGCCAATTCAAGAGTAAAGCACAATAGGAAAATAGCATTTAGCTTTTGGCATCTGCCTCAGTCTCACCAGGAGAAAAAATGTGATGATTGTATGAAAGGCTGATTGAAGTCAACAAAGATCACAGCTTTACATTGTAGTATCTTTGGATGAAGCTTCAGCAAAGTTCAAGAGAATCTAACCTTCCCTCTCACTAATAGTAATTACACAGAATCACAGAATCATCTAGGTTGGAAAAGACCCATGGGATCATCGTGTCCAACCTTTCACCCTACTCTACAAGTTCACCCCTGGAGCATATCCCCCAACACTACATCTGAGCGATTCTTAAACACATCCCGGGATGGCGACTCAACCACCTCCCTGGGCAGTCTCCCACCACTAAGGCCTCCCAATATCCCACCACTCATTCTGTGAAGAATTCAGTGAACTTTAAGCCAGGCCAATGCTTGCATCTCAGCTTCTGGGTTAAAAAAGCCCCACGTAAAACCTGAGGCAGTTACCCTACCCAAGCATTAGCACTTGATCAACACTTCAGGAACTGAGTTTCTCCAAGCGCTACAGGAATCTGCCTCTCAGAACTGTCATTCTAGGGCAGTGACCTCACAAAAAGCCATACAATTCTTCTGAATCTGTGCAGAATTTGATACTGCAAAATACTACTTATTCTCTCATGTAACAAACATCACTTTCTGTCTTGCCTCTTAAAGGCTCTCTAGCCACTTATGAAACCAGAAGGAACTCCAGGCTTATCTTCACTGTACAGGCTTGTAGTCAGCATCTCCTGCAGGACTATCAATTTGTTCAGCTTTTAATGGCTTTGATAGGCACCTACTGAGATCAGTGATGCTCATGCAGCATTTAGAAAGGTGTAGCATTCTCATAAGTATTATGCAGATCTGAGGCTACTTAATGTCCAAAGTTCAAGGTCCTTTGCTTCAACACTCCCTTTGTAGGAAGGAGAAAGACAAATAGCAGCATTCTGCAGACAACCTTGTCACTAATCCCTATGGCCTAACAATTTCTGCTGTGCTCAGAAAGAGGCTGCATGGTGTAGTGTTTTCTATATTTAATACTTCTCTCAAAAATTCTTGGTAATAACTGGGATACCTTCCTTGGTGTTTGACCAAAGTAATTTGCTGAAAATGTTGGGTTTTTTTCTGTTTTTGTTTGGGGTTTTTTGTGTGTGTGTGTTTTTTTTTTGTGTGTGTGTGTGGGGGATGTTTTGTTTTTAAGACTTGAGTTCTTTTTCATGAACCGGGAATATTTTTCTGATGAATTAGCACTTTATAAAAGTGGTGATAGTTTCAGTCAGTTTAATGTGAAGAGTGAGGTGATGAGGGCAGGGAGAAGTGGATGTACTTACTGTTGGCTATGTAACATTTGCTAGGCAGGTTTAAGGTGGACTCTCTATTAGAATCATAGAATCATAGAATGGTTTGGGCTGGGAGAGACCTCTAAAGGTCATCTAGTCCAATTCCCCTGCTGTGAGCAGGGACATCCTCAACTAGATCAGGCTGCTCAGGGACTTGTTGAGTCTCATTCTTGAATATCTCCAGGGCTGGAGCCTCAACCACCTCCTTGGGCAACCTGTTCCAGTGTTCCACCAATCTCATGGTAAAGAACTTGTTTGTAACATCCAATTTAAATCTACTCTTCTCTAGTTCAAAACTATTGCCCCTTGTTCTGTCCCTACAGGCCTTTGTGAACAGTCCCTTTCCTGACTTCTTGTCGTCCCCCTTCAGGTGCTGGGAGGTCGCTATAAGGTCCCCCCAGAGATTTCTCCAGGCTGAACAACCCCAGCTCCCTCAGCCTGGCTTCATAGGAGAGGTGCTCCAGTCCTCTGATCATGGTTGTGATCATGTATACAGCTGTATTTTTAAAGATATGAGCACAGGCACACTTGTTTTAGGAGCTTGTCTGTTTTTATGTTCATTTATAATTTATGGCATTCTGGTTTGTGTAAAATATCTGGGAAAACCAGCTACTTAAGTGTTGTTATATGGTCTGCCTCTTGGTGGATCTGCAGAGGAGTAAAAATAAAGTCTACAAAATTTTAAAAGACAATTACTTCTAAAAAGAATTAGAAATTGGTCTAAACTTACCTCTGTAATGTTTAAATGAAATTTAAATGAAGTTAGACAAGAAACTGAGAAGAGCAGAAAGTGAAATAGCTCAGCATGAAAGCCATTGTCAAGTGGTGTTTATGAGCTTGATAAGATAATGAGAAGGTGATAACAAGCCTGTTATACATGGGACAAAATGTGGTGGTGCTGCTTTAAGGCAGACAAGATTTACTTTAGTAAAAAAAAAGTAAAAGATTTACTTTAGTGTCAGGTAATTAGCTAAAACAGGTTCTCAAAATTAACACAGGTTATCACTTCATGCTGGTGACTGTGACAGCAGAGATAAAATTTGAAATAATTTGAAACATAAATAATTTATAAGAAATGTTCATTTAGAAAATTTGCTTTGAAGTAAAATCCAAATTAGTATTACAAAAATTGGCTAAAATCACCAAAATACTACTGAAAAGAAACTTAAAAAAAAAAAAAGCTGGGGAAATAATAAACAATATTGTTTTCCTGATTCTTTTTAATTTACGGAAGTTTAATTTCTACCAAGAACTAGCAGACATGCACATGCCACAAGACTCAAGCTGAGTAATTTAACTGGAGCTGTTAACGATGAATCATTTTTTCCATAACAATATGGGCAACAATAGACGTTAATAACATCGCAAAGAAGATAAATTTCTTTCATGACAGTAGTGTTGATCAACAGAGCCAGAAACACTCAGCATTTACAAAAACAAATGCAGCACCACCACCAAAACCAAAATCAGCACCGATAGGCTGTCTCTGTCTGATCAGGATGAAGGGCTGTTGGGAGGAAACATCATTTATTCAGTGTGTTTCCCAGTGTGGAACACAGCTACATTTCAGGTGCTGGTACAGTTACCACTACCACCTCCCTGACTTATGCATACCAGTACACACTGTGGATCCCTTGAGTAGCTGGGCTTAGATTTACAACCAGCTCAGTAGCTGGCTCCTGGATTCTATGATCTCCAGTTGCCTCCTGTGTAGAGACACAAATCTTTAGAACTTGTGGTCTCCCCAGTAGTTGGCCTGAACTGCCTAGTCCCTCCCACATGCTGTTCCAGTTGTCTGAGACATACATGTGCCTGGTCCAGTCTTATGGCTGCTTTGTACATGACGACCAAGACTCTTCACCTACTTGCTGAATAGGTTCAGCTTGGTATTTGCTAGCAGTCACACAAAGGTATAAATCCCCTCACTTGATTCAGTTGCTGGCACCACAGGCACACGGGTTCCTATTACCCATGCTCTCCAACCTAGCTGCTGGCACATAAAGCCTCATTCAGCCTTAGCTGCTGGCACCACAGGTACCACTGGCTAGTGTGATCTATAGTCTGACTCCAGCTGCTGGCAATTAAACCTCTATATGCACATATGTCACATATCTGGAATTTATTAATGTTCTGCTACACTGTGGGTAGAATTCCTGGGCCCCACTTTTGTTATTTTTTTAGTCAGTTAACAACAGCAGTAATGGCAAGCTCTTATTTTTCTGCTTGGCCTTCACTTTGGCCCTCAATTCCTCAACTGTAATTCTTTCTTGGGTACAAACAAAACTGCCTTGGATGAAGAGTGTAGTCTTATCCACTACTACAAAATCACTTAGACCTACATGAAGGTAGGGGAAGGTCTATTCAAAAGGGTTTGTACCAACAGGACAAGGAACAATGGTTTTAAGCTAGGTTTAGACGGGATATTAGAAAAAAGTTCTTTAATATGAGGGTGACAGGCACTGGAATGGGCTGCCCAGAGAGGGGGTGGAGGCCCCATCCCTGGAGACATTCAAGGCCAGGCTGGATGGGGCTCTGAGCAACCTGCCCTAGGTAGAGATGTCCCTACTTGTACAGGGAGGTTGGACCAGATGATCTCTAGAGGTCCCTTCCAGCCCGAAACATTCTATGATTCTATTTACCTGACTGACTCAGAGAAAACATTCCATGCTAGCCACTTTCTGTTCTGCTTACAGAGTAATGATAAAACAGATGGGGACAGTCTTTTGCTATTGTTCCAATGAGGGTTTAAAACTGATGCTCCAGTTGACTAGTTTACTTTCCTCAAAAAGGGAAGATACTCTTGTACTAGCTGGAAGCAAGATCTACATGATTCATTTCAGCAGCTCCAGTTGGCTACTTTTTCCTACTATTCCTGTAACTCTTTATATTCTTACATTCATTCCTGAAAACCCCTGCAGCCCTTGAGCCCTGAAGTGACCCATGGATAGATGTGTAATCTCTTGAGTTCACAGTTTTGGAAATAAAGTGATGTAGACCTGGAATGAACTTCTGATTGGAATCAGAAAAGCTAGCCCAAATAATTGTATTCCCTGAAAAAAAAAAGAACAAAAATTGGCAGATGTGGGGGGGGTTTATTATTTTTCATTTAAAAGTCATGATGTTTGAGTGGCAGGCTGGGTTGAGTGAGCTAAGTTTTATTCTAAATTTTATTCTATATTTCTAAAGGCTTTGCAGGAAAATAATAAAAAATCCTCAACTGTTTTGAAAACAGAGATCTTGGTGTCTCATGTTCTCACAGGGCAGAAGGGTATTATGTCCTTTTCCATAAGGGCCTTCTGAATGGAAAAATATTTTGATTTTTACTTTAGCAATCCCTAAAGGTTCTGCTTCATTAGGTTTTTTAGTTTCAGTAACCATACATGCTCAGAATAAAAGGAGCTTTACCTGGAAGTCATACTACAAACTGTACATGGCTTCTGTGCAGGAAGAAAAGCTATCTCAGGACACGACTGTACTAGATATTGCTTAAAAGGCATTTCTAAAGATGGTTGTCCAGTGTGTGCACACAGAACAGCACTTCCAGTTCAGTAACAACTGTAAAAGAGACAGGGTAGCTGTAAGCTGTTCAGTGATGTTTCCTTGCAGTTCGTAATCCAGTACCTCTACATTTATGGACCAGCACTATGCCTGGTCTCACATTATTCCTGATGTTGTTATAATGTTCTGTGTCTAATAAAATAACTTCAATCTTCTGTTTCTTGAAAAATCATGGTATTATCGGTACTGGGAAACTTATTTATGAATAGAAGGCCCATATTTACTTTTGAATTCAAAACATTCTCACAACAATGTGCCATTTAGCAAATTATTTATCTTGCAAGTACAACATTTTCAGTACCACTCAGAGAAGGTGGGAGAAGTAACTCAGGCTTTTTCGACTGAGGACCAATCTATGTTAAGTATCTAGTTATAAAGAAACTGTTCCACCTCTGATCTCATTTGGTGGAGCACTATCATCATGGCTATTCAAGGATCATACTAGAGTGCTCAAAATGTTAATGGACAGCTTTACCCATTATTAAAACTAGGAAAATAAATACTAAAGCAGAAATATATTTTGCTCAAAACCAGAGCAAAATAGAGAGTATTGTGATGTAATTCATGCATTCATTACCAATTTTCTTAACATCTAAACTGTAAAATAACTGTTGGTAACAAAATTTATCAACAAATACCATTTCCTTCAAGAAATCCAGGAACTGATGTAGTAACACATTTATTGATCACTTTACCAACTAAAGATACAATTTTATACAGTCACTCAACAGCAGTAACATACTCTGTGAGAAGTTATGCTTTAAAAAATGGTGTTTACAATATGGAATTCACTACAACTTTTCAATCCAAGCTTTTACAGTGCTAACCAAACAACTGCTGTACTTTTTCCCTAAAACATCAACAATAATGCTGTAGACAAAGTAGCCTTGCCATTGTTAATGTGGGCTTAGAATTTAATAAGACAGCTTTAAAAGGTTTAAAACATCCATAACATTGTCATTACTTTAACATTCACACTGATAAAGTGATACATTTAATACTTTCTAGCATTAATAAAGAGTGTAAAAATATATTGCATATATATATATAAATCTCTTTCCTTTTCCTGAAAAAACCTAGTACAAACTAGTAGCATATGATCCCCCCTTCAAGTTTCTTTGACTTATTTTAAAGATTGAATAATAGTAGTAGTTTTAAACAACAAAAACAAAGATAGGAAATAGAGAATCACGGCTGTGCTTCCCATAACCTCTTGTCATGGTTACTACTCATATTAACCCCTTGGTAATGGTGGTTCCATTTTTGCTAACACCAGTTAGAATTTTGGCACTGACTGCAATGGGGATAAGATTTTGCCCAGTGTGCTTTGCACTGGATGGTGCCTGGCCCCCTTCAGCAAGTGGTTAAAATATCCTTGCTTAGAATATGTTTATCTGTTGTAGTTAAGATTAAGAAATCTTATGCTCAAGTTGTTCATTTGCAATAAAGAAAAAAAAACAGTTCAGTGTTAAATTAGGAAAAAAAAAAAAAGTAAACTTCTAAGGTTAATGATCATGTAAAATTTTTACTGTGCTGAAAATTTCACAGTGAACACCGTAGGCTGGTACAGCTGAATGTTAATGTTTGCAATGCCTACAATTACAGATATTGCAGGTTATTATTAGCACACAGCAGCTTCCTGATTTTCTGGACCAAGACAAAAGACAAATGAAAATAAGAACAAGAAACATTAAGATTCACTGAAGGTTTTTATCAAGCTGTACAGTGTCAAGACCTATCTCCACATGACAACTATTTAATGATTCATTTTTTATTAGTGCTCTAAGTAATCAAAGACAAAACATTTTTGCCTCTACACTTTATTATCATGTCCTGATGGCATGTGGATCGAAATTTGTGCAAGGAAAGAATCAAAATATCTAAAACAAGTTATAAATGGATGTTGGAATAGAATGGACAGATAAACAAGGAATAAAGAAAGCATAATGTGGATAGATAAATAAATGGTTCATGACTGAAGAAAACCAACATCAGACATTAAAAAATTATACTTCTTTATAAATGTATATTTCTCCTGTAATATTTAAATATGTGAAACATAAACTTCAATATACTTCTCCAACATTGACCATTTCTCTGCTTTGCAGAATATAGACAAATTACTCTGTATTAAAAGCATTACACAAAACATTTTCCCTGCTGCAATAATTTGCCAAAGCTGAAATATTCTGAACCCAGCACAAAAATAAACATACACATTTTTGTTGCATCCTATAACTTAATTTTTGTTTATGACCTTGCCATTTCATACACCACAGTTAAAAAAATAGTTTGCCAACAAGATTTTATATGGGACATTGGCCTGTATGTTACACAAAGCCTTTGTAAAAGACATAGTATGTATTTAGCATGAATATTACAGCCATACAGCATTTCAGTTGCAATAATATAACCCTATTTAACAGAGCTGCACTATTTCACATTATTTATTTACTTTGTTTAAAAACATCAATAGAGCAAATGCAAGCGTAAAGAAATTCATCTGATGTGATCTTGAGCTTAAAATAATTCATCACTATGGGGATACAGATTGTTCTTTTCTTATTTTGATGATCATTCATAACATAGCTCCTGATCAAAATGTAAAGATGGATGAAGTATGAGTGTACTGTTAGGGCCACATTTTTAATTAACTTGAGTGTAACTTCATTCACAATTTTGATCTTTTCAGAAAACTGTACAATGTAATAGAAAAATCTTGAATAAATATAACTGAAGGTAAGGGCAAATTATCACGATCACTATATTCAAGGCCTTTAAAAATGCCTATAACAAAACTCATTTTGCACAGTGTCATAAGTTTTACAGCATATCACAAGATGAGATGCTGTATAACTATATCTGAAAATTAATTCATTGGACCCTTACCGGCAATGGAATATGGTCGGTGCTTAACAGTTTTCCAAATTGGATTAGTCAGTTTTGCATTTCAATGTCGATTTCCAAATGTAAAGTATTAATAAAATCCCAAACCCTCTTCTCTACTCTTGCTACTCTTGTATATCTATGCCTCAAAGTAGTGCATGTGTGCGTGCAAGTGTGTATGATTAAGAACTAGAAGTTAAAAACCAAAAAATATTTCAGACTACCAGTGTTGCAAATGCCTGCCAAGAATACCCAGTAAATAGGCTATTTTTTTTTTCCTTTTTATCTATTATTAGTCTTGTTCTTGCCAAAGTCTACCTAGAATGCATGATCAATTAGTTTTTTATTAAAGTCAATTCAGATGTTTTCTAACAACAAAGAAGCTTTCTCTTAAGCTTCTTCTTAAGCTCTCATGAAAAAATACCACATATATTACAGTTATTTCTTCCTAAAAACCCAAATTACTTGGATAATTAAGATGTGGAGGTTCCATCTGCAATATTCTTTAGCTTCCTGAAGCTGGGACATCTTTCAAAGCACTGCTTTTGAGTTTAATGATCAAGCATGGATGCAACTAAAGGTTTCTCACTAGTTTTAGGATTCTGAAGACTTAAAAAGAACATCCCAGTCCATCTTTCCCAGCTTATATTGGGTAAGTCAAATGGGCACTTGGGTGCACAAAATGATTAACAATGTATAAATGCTATTTTATGGGCAAGCACTCCAAATACAGGAGGTACACACAGCTCTCTGCAAGACTCAAGTCCATAGGCATTGTATGACATTCCTGTTTCCTATTCCAACCTTAATATACCACGGCTTTGGACTTACTACCTAATGATGAAACAATTGTGTGCATACATAAGTCACTGTCAACTCGCTTCACAAATTTGGGACAAAGGGAAATAGAAGGCCTGTGCAGGGCATAATTATAAATGGTGTCTTAAGAGCACTCAGGAAATCTTTTCCACCCTGAGTCTTTCTGTCCTACTCCCTCACTACAGAGGAACTCTTCCTGTCACACCAGGTCCATGTTAGAATCACTAAAGAGCAATTTCCCCCAGAAGCAGGAAGAGGGTAGACACATTAAACCACCTTTATCTTCATGCTGTGGAGGGAGAATGGCAGTGTCACCAACTGGCCAAGCTGAAAAGCTGACAAGAGTTTGGCTGTAATAAGGTTTAAGGTTTGGATCAACACCTATACGGTCTAATTACTTAGATAGATCCAAAGAGTATGTGTATACACTCACAAGTCTTGTGTCTTGCATCACTTATTCCTAACATATGAGCCAAGAACACAACATTCACACTACAAACAGTGTACACAAAGGTGTAGTTATTTTGGCACACACGCAAGGCAGTCCATAGGACACACATTAGTGCAACACATTACATTTCCTCTTTTATGAAGGTAAAAGGTTTGTTTCTTCTCAGCCAGTGCAAGCAGAAAATTATCATTCATGGATGACAGGCACATGACCCCAGCATACATGCATCACGGAAAGGCAGGGTTATGTTTTGAATATCATGCATGCAGGCACAAAAAATTTAAATTTATTCCACAACTATGACATGCCTTAAGGAAAAAAAAAATCAATTACAACTTCAAAGTTTTGGTTTGGGAGAAAGATACAGAAGGATTTTCTCTACAGATGGTTACAGATGGCTGTGATACCTATCACTTGCGAGCCAAACCCATAGAAGTCATTTGCCTTTTAGTTCTGGCTTTTTCCAGCTACTGCAAAAAATACTGAGACAATAGAGAGAGAACACAGGTGACTGAAATGCTAATTCATGAACATTCTTTATATAATGCCAAAAAGTTGTCAGAGGAAATTTTGATTTAGGTAAAGTCAGTAAAATCAAACATATCTTTGAAGGACAATGTGAGTAGTTTTGACATCTACTTTTCCCTTACCTAAAGTGAAAAAGAGTTAAGAAATATTGTAGGTTAAAAAGAAAAAAGTGTCTAGATCTTGGTCATTGTCTAATGTTCAACATTTCCTTGGGATTACAAATATTTGATTCCAATTAATTAAAGCAGTTCACATAGGTCTGTTGAAACAATGCATGTTTTTTTCTCAGTAAAACTGTTGTGATATCTTTGACAGCCACAAAAAGGAAGACATTATTTTTTGTTTCTGGTATTTCAATATTGATAAGATTGTTGCAAAACTCTCAACAATTACCTAAAGCACATGGAGTGACTAGAGAAAATTAGTGTAGGAAATTAGCACTAATAAGAAAACCGATTTGACAGGGTAAGCCTCAGTGGAGATACAGGTGGGATTTTGCACTGACATAGTATTTAAGGGTTTAATTTTAAGAACAGTGTAATTAGAGTTTGCACCTTAAGACAGTCATTGCTAAAAGCTGCCTGAACTTTCTGATCACATTTCTTTTGGTAGCATGTTCAGTGGTAATGAGAGCAAAGTAATTAGGAACAACAAGGGTTTATATAAGATATCACATATAAGACTGCTGAAGAATCTAAGATGCTGAAAATGAGACTGTGAAGTTAGATGGAAGGAGTTGAGATGCCCCAGAAAAGGAGATGAGAGTAAAACTTATTAGGTACCCATGTTCTTACTTCAGACTTGGCATTTAGTTACAGTCTGGAGTGAGGTGCACAGGAAGAGCATATGCCTTAACATTTCAAGGGCTGAAAATGGGTCACCTCCTGTGCTCTATCCCTTGCCCTCATCTCTGAGGAACCAGCTGCACTTGCTGTCCTGAGTTGAGCAAGTGGCAGATGAACAAGAAAATGTACTTTGCCTCATTCCCAAGCAGACCTGGAACTTATGGCTAACACTCAAGCTAGTATTTAGCCTTTTAATTTCTTACAGATATTAGTAGGAAAATAAGAGCTTAAGTGGTTGACTGAACCCCTAATAACACATAGCTGCATGTGGTGCTTTTTTTCATAGCCCTAATCTTCCACACTAAGTGTAGTAAAAGGGAAAAATCTTTCCAAAGCACTATCTTTCCAGCCACAACTTCCCTTTGTCACTGTCCTATCAGAATGTCTTCTTTTCATGCATCTGTTTCTTTTGAGTTTTAAAACTATTTAACTGTAGAAATAAGAAACAAAGCGTGCTCCTCAAAATAAAATACTGCTACCTGAAGCATCTTTTCAGGTCCTGATCCAAAGCTTACTATGCCATTGAAAGTATTTCAAAGAACTTTGCATCAGGTCCATACAAAATGCTTTGGTTTGTGGCAAGTATTTTATACTGTATGAGCAATGCAAAGCCAACTCTGGGAGAACCCCAGCTAGTTCCATCAGCCTCTTCTAAGCACACAGAATAGCTCAATTTCCAGTCCGTGCTACCTTGGATCTGTCTGCGTTCTCAATCCCTTTGTACACCTTCTATTTTAGGAGTGTTCTGGTCTCTCTCACACTGTGAACTAGCAACTTAAAATCTACTACACCTTAAAACCTTCCTAACCAAACATTCCTTCTGTGTAGCGACTGTCTGGCATTACTGACAGTCAGTATTGGGGTAGTTGAGAAAGCCTGTCACTTGAGCACCTAAGTATTACCTGATGTTCCAGAGAAGGCAGCTAGCTAGCAACAACCAGGCAGACCAAGTGTGCTGAAAGGGCCCTGTAGCAGACTGGACTTCACCTTTCATTTCATCTGGATCCAGATCTTTTCAGTTACCAGTGAGTTCTGAGTCAAGTCTTAAAGTCAATGGAAGAAGCGGGACAGTGGTTTTGCCTGTAACTTAGCTACAGGATTTATCAAGGGTTAGAGGCTTAGCCTTTTCATTCATAAAAAACAGAACTATTGTGAAGCCTACTTCAGGTGCACAGGCACAGGTGACATAGAAGCAGGTTCTCTAAATTTAGACAGTTCACTACTTAGCCATTGCTGGTACTTTTCTGCCTCAGAGTATGACAGGTCACCAGTGCAACACAACAGTAGAGAATAATCCCCCATTCCATGGAAAGTTTTCTTCAGTAACTGTTGGAAAGGCTTCACACAGCTGGATGGTTCTTATCCTGAGCATCCTTACATACATCAAAAAAAAAAAATAAATCCTCCCAGGTGACCAGAGCAGCGTAGTACATTAGGGTATTTGTTCAGCTGTTGTGCAAAACTGGACCAACCTTTTCTCTCCTTTACAACCAATATAAAAAAGTAGTTATTTTTATTCCTATTAAGCCATTCTGCCATTCCAGGCAGATCACACTCAGCTGCCCGTACCTTATGCCTGTGAAATTTTCTCCTTCTATAGCTGTGGAAAGCCATTCCCATCAATAAATAATATTACTCCCAAGTTAGGCAGAAAAAGTGAACAGAGCATTAAATCCCTTGACTTCAAACAAATGTAACACAAAATGTAGCCCAGGTATAATAACATATTTTTGTTAGGAAATTGAAGCTAATTACATGGGTTTTATTGTAAATGTCCTTATTAAATTTACACCATAAAATTTCTTTACCTTTATTATAGTTTAAAGGGAATATGTGCATAAGAACATCTGTTTATTAGCAATCTGATTGGCAGTGTTTAGTCATAATCAATATTTTAAGGCATTATTAGCCTAATGCCCCTTTCATTTCAAAAGTGAGGCCGTGCAAACTTGAAAACAGAATGCAGAAAGCTTTAATAGACTTTCTTAGCAATGTCTTGTTCCTCACCTCTCAGGTTAGTACAATAGCTCCATCCAAATCCAGCCAGTAAGAACCATGCTGCAGTACACACAGTAACACACACAAAGTGTAGACAGGAGGAAAGTAAGGGCTGGTATTTTACACCTCTCTGTGTGGACATAAAATACTTTAGAACATATATTGTCCTAGAAATAGCTTCTTTTTTCAGTTTTTTATGAGTGGTGTATGGCATTTACAGGCTAGCACCTTGTATATTACAACCACTTACTCCCCAAAAGTATATTGTTGAATATTTTAAGGAAAATGACAGATCCCATAAAAGACATTTTTAAAAAGCCCCAAAACAAGTCAAATCAAACTGAATAAATAATGGGTTATTTTTCAGAAAGACTGCTATGAAAGACACTCTTTTCAAGAGGTTCTCTTTGACATCCTCAGGGCAACTGGACTTTTAGGAATGTTTGAGATCTTTTGCTTGAATTGAAAAAGTGTGGTATAACTGCTCCTGACATCACTATTTGTTGTTTGGTTTTGTTTTTTTTTTTCGTCTAAAGCTCAACAAAACAATGTCTTTTTTTGTACCAATATATTTATTTTTGCCAATATACACATGAGGAATGTAATGAAGTGGTGTTGTGCTACAAGTAGCTCAGCAGATGTTGAAATCAGTTCCAGTTCCTGAAAACAACTTCATGACGACATAGTCTTAGCATTCACAATAACCAAAACATGTGGGATTCATCTACAAGACTCTTCAAAATATATTCTCTTTCCCCCTCTCTTTCTCTCTCTGTGTTGTAAACCCTCAGCCTTACTTGCTTCCTTGTACTTTATGATCATAGGTGCCTGCATGCTTATAGCCAGATACATATCCTGAAGCATCCACCAGATCTTCTCGGCCAGCTTTGCCTTTTCCTTTCCCACTGGGATCAAACCGTTCTTTGTGAGAACCTGTGAATTTTGATGTATCTGTAAGGCGTGATACAGTTGGAGATGAAATGGCTTTCTGTTGGAAAAAAGAAAAGAAAAAAACCACAACACATCAGAAATCACTTATTCTTAACACAAATATTTGTACATACAACCACCATTTAAATCTTTGCTAATGTTAGAGATTATTTAAATACCTTCTCACTTCCAGAGAAAGGAAAAAAAAAAGTTTCTTGCCATTACATACAATAATAATCATATAGCCAAGAACAGTAGTACAAGTTATGTTGAAAACTTTAGGAAGAGACTTTCTATGTGAGTTACTTCTGATTAATAAGCAAATTCTAAGCACAAAAGATAGGAAGAAGTTATAGGGACCATGTTTAAAACCCATTATGTCAACATCCAAGCGTAAAATCCTGGCCCCACCATTAGAAAAAGAAAACTAATACAGCTAGAATTCATTACTTCAAGGGACAAATTTATTCAAAATTCTAGGATTCATGACAGAAGTAACAAACTAAAAGGACTGAAAGTTATTCTCAAGGTTAGCAAAATAGTAGTCTATGAATTGGCACTGAGCAAAGACTTTCCTCTACACTGCTTCCACTGAGTCATATTAGGATACTTAAAAATCCATGTTTTGCTGTCACTGAGACAAAGAGAAACAGAAAGAAAAAGATATTTTGCATAACAATACAGGAGCATCCTAACCTGTGTGCTTGGACTGGGAGCAATCTCTTTGATCCTTAAGTTTATATTTTAAAATCAGAAGAGAAAGAGCACTAAAGGAGGAGGGAAAACACAGAAGATTTTTGTATAGCAGTGGAAATGGAACTAAGACGAACAAAGACTCATAAATTTGGGTATCCTCCTTATGTGCACCACCTAGTTGCGGTGCATTCTAGAGACAAAAGTGATATGGGCTTCACTGCAGTCAAGTAAATGTTCTTGGAAATTTATCATTCATCAAAAACTTCATTCTCTCTCTGACAATCTTCAGTCAAAATAAATGCTCATTAACAAGATGTAGCAAAACAGGCTTTCAAAGCAACGCATAGCTCTTCCATAGGCAATATATGTCAAATGTCTTTTAATGATGAACACTAAGAGATCAAAGACTTGAAAAAGATGCTTGGATCTGTACCAAGAGGAACAGAATACTTGGATTCAGTTAGACTGGGAGTGAACGCTGTAATTTGCACACCGTGGAACCTACATGTTCTCAATAACATTTAAATAAAAGCTGTTTTGAGGGAGTTTGTCCATATAGATAGCTACTTACTGAGAATCACAGGTTGTAAACTTCTGGTTTTCTCCCTCCAAACATATTGAACATGTGACACATAAAGCATTGCTTTGCAACGTTACTTTCCCATAAGGCCCTGAAGGGAAATGTGTTGTGGAGTGAATTCTGTACTATCTGAAAGAAAATGACCACTGGAGCATTCATTTCTCAAAACAGCATTGCTGAATGACCCTTAGGGACTTTTACCTTGCAGTCTCAGAATACTATTTGCAGAAGTGTTTATTCTTCTATATCAAAATCAGAAATGAATAGAATGCTTACAAAGAAGTATTGCTTCTTAATACTTATAGTTTTCTTGTCCACATTGGCCTTGGTAACACCTTATAACCAAGAAACCTGTGTTCACAGTAGAGCCAAATAAAAACAAAAAACATCCTGTGATCATTAATTATGTTATCAGCCCAGATAGATAAAATGAAGATGCAATAAAAATGTATAATCTGAGACATCAAAAGTAGCAAAGTAAAAACTCCTGGCCTAGTGCCCTGATGAGAATTTATTCTTTCTGTTCCTCAGGGTATTAGTAAATTGAATAAGTTGTACACACAGTCACACAACAGCACCAAAGGGTCATCTGGCCACTGGAAATCACTCTGACAACCCAGGGAAAACAAAGACATACATTTCTGTAAGAGTGTTAACTGGGCCTGTTATCTGCACCCCAAGCACAGGCATGAGGAGTTCTGGGCTACCCTAAGTCTTACTTGTGAATTACTGTTTTGTTTAGTAAGTAAAGGGAAACCTGGGGGGTTGTACCTTAAATGAAAATTCTTGCACAAACCAGTAGGAATAAGCTTTTATATGGTGCAGTGTTTCCTGTTAAGCAGTGTTCATGGGTAAAATCCAGCCTGAAGACTTGAAGACAAACTGTCAAACTGCTTGACTGAACAAAGTCTTCCACCAGCCACCACTTCGAACCACGAAACATCCAGGGCAGTGGGCGGTACATGTGTCTCACCTAGCTTGTATAAGTACACAGGCTCCCCATTTCATTTTCATTTTAAAATCCCCACACGGCATGAGTTGCAGTATACTAATAAAGGCTGACTGTAGGACAGAATACATGTGGGGATGTTTAGATCATTCTCCTTCCAGAAGAACATATGATGCTTCTTTACTAAAGAATTTTCTTAACTTTTCACACACTTTTGTGTTTGTAACAAAATTACTAAGAAAATGAAGATCCTATTTGTGATTCTCCCCACGTAGAGCAGCCATGAAAAAGCCAGGGGATGATACTTGACAAAGTATCTTTCATCATCCCTAACATCAGAAGCAGCTCCTACAGAAGATGCAAAAAAGCTAATCACATAATCAAAGTACTGAACTTTTTTCTATGTTTACTTATATAACACTATTGCCAAAAGCCACAGGATGCTACCAGTGACAAAAGTTCCTTGTAGAAATACTCCAAATACGTGGAAATACTCCAAATGCAAGACAGGGCAATATTCAGTATAAAGTTAATTAAACTTAACACATATTCACTTTCCTTGTATTTCATCACCACCACTTTATAGAGAAACAGTTTTTGCTAAATGTGCATACACTCCACATTCTCACATGCAGAGAGGCCTCAGAAACTCTAGTTGACTTGTTTTCCCTGATCAAATTAATTCTCAGGACAGGCTGCTGTTCTGAGAATTTGTAACAGTAACCTTAATCACAATTTGGAAAAAAAGGACTAGAGCTTTTGCTCCTCTGTTTCAAAGGGGTGGCAGATCAGTATGAATTTTGGCTCAATAACCAAATTACAATAGAAATAAATAAAAATGCTGGTACAGAAACACAACTGTAACAGACAAGATAAGACTTGTATGAGTGCAATATGAAAGGAAATACACATGCATGAACACATAAGAAGAAACAGTAAGACAAGGATTATGGAATGGCCTCTGTCAAGACGAAGGATGTTCCCAGGAAACTACTTCCAGGACATCATTCCCAGCAGTAAACTTGAGGATTGTGTTGTTTATATCAAGACAGACTGCACTCTGATAAGACCACAACACAGATGGCTTATCCGAAAACAAAGGTGCATCCTAACCACAAGATGAAAGCAACAAGTTTGCAGCGTGCCACATGAGCCATTCCTTTTCCTGCACTGAATGGGGTTTCTGGGTTTTGCCTGCTTGGTTTTCCCCAATAATCTCCCTTGATACTTCTCTGTTTGGAATTTACCAGTCATCTGTCAACATGTTTCACATCCATTACTTCCTCCTGGTGTCTCTGTCATAACATTGTTATGTCCTCCAGTGAAGACCTGTGCTAGGACTAAAATGAAAAAAACATTCTAATCTCAACTCATTCTTCATCTGTTCAATCCAAGTGTGTTCCTGGTGTAACAACAATACAGCGAATGGTTGAAATACAAACAAATAGCTCTAGGATTTAGCACCCTTATGACATAGATAAAAAAGAAAAAATATTTATTTAGCAGACAACTTGGGACAATGGTTCAGATCTTCCTCTGATATGTATATGTGCAGGGAGAAAGAAACACCAACATTCTAGGTAAAGTTAAATTAGCACTACAGATGAAAAAAATACTATCTCTTTGTTCTGAAAAACAGTTTAACAAAACTAAAGCCCCAGCAGCACTAACATCGCAAATCCAGAGTGAGAAAAACAGTGATCCCACATCCTTTGTTCTTTCAGCCCAGGACAGATCAGAAAGCTTCCTGCATCACAGGAGTCACATTATGTGAAGCAAACATAAAGGCAGGAGCTGCAAGACAAACATTCTTTCTCCAAAATGTTTTTAACTGAGTAAAAACTGCAATATTTTCATAAGTTGCATTTGAAGTCACTGGTGAACCCCTTCCCACGTGTGACAGAATATTACAGTTGAAAGATAGCAACCCCTGTTGGTTTCCTGCTGGAAAAATTTCTGTGAAATGGAAGGCTAAGTTTGTTTCCAACAGTACGAAATTCAATCAATTTTAATTCCATCCATAGAAAAGATATGAGATGCCACCATAAGGCACCAGAACACCCCATTTCTCCTTTTTATTGTCCTTTTAAATTTCTAACAATTAATGTGTATCCATTAAGAAGAAAATACTACTTCCTTTCATGTGAACATCAACCACATGGAAGGGCCAGGTGCAACCAAAGCATGCTGCTAAGATGCTTTCTTTCAAAAAAAATCCCTTTGTAAATAGAGAGTAGAATAAACAAGGTCTTCAAGTCTGTCTTGGACTCCTACAAGAAAATCAGGTAGTGGTACTCTATGTCACAGAATCATAGAAGTGTTGAGGTTGGAAGAGACCTGGAGGTCATCTGTTTCAAACCCCTGTCCCATCACCTATAGCCAGTTGCCTGGGATCATGTCCATATGGCTTTTGAATAACTCCAAGGATGGTGGCGCAACAACCTGCCTGGGCAATTTGTGACAGTGCTTGGTCACCCTCAGTGAAAAAGTGTTTCTTGATGTTCAGATGGAGCCTCACACATTTCAGTTTGTGTCCACTGTCTTTTGTCCTAACCCTAAGCACTACCGAGAAGAGCCTGGTTCCATCCTCTTTGCACCCTCCCTTCAGGTGTTTATTTATCATTGAGGGATGAGACTCCCCCTTGAGCCTTTCCTTCTCCAGGCTAAACATCTTCAGCTCTCTCAGCCTTTCCCCATAGGAGAGATGCTTCAGTCCCTTAATCATTGTAATGGCTCTTCACTGGACTCTCTCCAACAGCTCCATAACAGTCTTCTACTGAGCAGCCCTGAGCTGAACACAGCACTCCAGAAGTGACTTCACCAGTGCTGAGCAGAGGAAAAAGAGCACCTCCCTCAGTCTACCTGACAAAACTTTGCCTATTGCAACCCAGGATACAGTAGCCTTCCATGTGTCAAGGACACATTACTTGCTCATGTTCAACTTGGTGTCCACCAGGACCCCTAGGACCTTTTCTTCTAAGGTGCTTTCCAGCTGGGGCTCCCAGCATATACTGGTGCACTGGGTTGTTCACTGCCAGGTGCAGGACTTTGCAGTTCTCCCTGATAAACCTCCCAAGGTTCCTGTCAAGACATTTCTCCAGCCTGTCAAGGTGCCTCTGGATGGCAGTATCTGGATGACCTATCCACCACTTCTCCCAACTTTGTGTCATCAGAAAATGTGCTGAGAGTACATTCTGCCCCATCATGCAGATCACTAATGAAGATGTTAAATGGGACTGGATCAAGTATACTGCTCTGAGCTACAGCAGTAGCTATTGGCCTTCAATTAGACTTTACCTCCACTGAGCACCACCCTCAGGGCCTGGCCATTCAGCCGGTTTTCAGTGCACCTCTCTGTTTGCTCATCCAGCCTGTATAGCAACAGCTTGAGGGGCTACAAGACTCTTGTGGGATGCTGTGTCAAAGGCCATACTAAATTCCAGGTAGACACTATCCACTGCTCTTCCCTCATCTACCAGGCTAGTCATTTCATTGTAGAAGTGTATCATGATGGTCAAGCATGTCTTCCCCTTGGTGAAGCCATGCTGACTATTCCTGTTTACTTTCTTGTCCTTCATGTGCCTGGAAATGTTTTCTAGGATTAGCTGTTCCATCACCTTCAGTGTCCTAAGGTGACAAGTTTATTTATAAAGATTCCTCTATGAGCTCATTTATTTTTA
This sequence comes from Chloroceryle amazona, assembly GCA_027560015.1. NCBI lineage: Eukaryota > Metazoa > Chordata > Aves > Coraciiformes > Cerylidae > Chloroceryle > Chloroceryle amazona. The sequence goes on along the minus strand of JANHFX010020375.1, from coordinate 54,224 downwards.
GCAAACTGCCTTTATAAACCAAATGTGCACCAAACTTGTTTTTATAAAAATGCTGTTTCTGTTTATGAACAACAAAAGCAATTATGGAGACTAAACTGGCAATTGAGCAAAAGGCAAAAACAATTAAAAGTTTATCTGGGAACTCATTCTTCTGTGCAACCCAGTTGTTCATTAGTAATTGCACAGGGGCTTGGAAGGCAAATTAAAAAGAAGGGGAGCGAGAGGGAGCTGACCATCCCTCATCGGTGGATGTAGGAGAAATACAGAGAACAACACAAAGGGCTGGATGAAGAACATTTCCATCTTAGCATGTCAACACTCTTCTTTTTCACAGTGAATCACAGACAATGATTCTGTCTTGTCATATACCACTTCTGCTTGAACTGTTTACTGTCTGGAGTAAGTTACATAATCTCTTTAGTTACATTTCTCTAAAGGCAATAAATTACTTGAAGCCAACCTCCTCCTTTCTTTACTGTGAGCCCAAAGAAGCTAGGCCATTCTGCTCACTTATTCTTAAAAAACAGTATTTTTCAAATGGCTGTTGCTACTTCACTGTCAGTTTCCAAACAAAGATATGGTCACGTGACTCCCAAGATCACGGAAACATCTTAGATGAGTCAGGAAAACTATGTATGCCTCCTGCCTCCTTCAACTGAAACTCTTCTCACACCAAAACCTCACTGAGAAGATGAGAACCGGCCACAGTCTCAGCAGCAGCTATGGAAAATAAAAATAAATCTTATTTAGACCAGTAGATTTGCTAATTTAAAGTGATGATGCCTTTTTTGTTACCGATTCAGTATTTTTCCTGCATTGTGGCAGTGTTTACAGAGACATGCGGCTATGACAGAAGGAGCTTGGAGCATGTGTAATACAAGAAGATGACAGAAGGGTGCTTATTCAGATTCAGAATATAAAGAAGAGAGTAAAATCTTATTCCTATACTCAACAGGGGGACAATATTAGATATAGAGCAAGTTCAGCAATACATAGCAAAAAAACCCAAACCCAAACCAAACACAGAGAAACCAACCAACCAGCCAAAAACCAAACCAAGAGATAAAGGACATGATTTGGAAGATGGGAAATTCCAACTAGACACACAGGAAAAAAATATTCACCATTGTGGTTGCTGAAGCACAGAAATGGTTTACCTGGAGGCATTGGGGATTCTCTATCTTTGGAGATTACCAAAACTTAAAATCATATGAGTCCTCACCATAAATCTCTGCTCACAGCAAGGCTTAAATGAGCTTCTGCAGTCAAGTCCTGCACACCTCCAAAGACAGAGGCTCCACAGCCTCTCTAGGCAACTGTTCAGTGTTTGACCACCTCCAGGGTAAAAAACAATCCAAAACAAAATATCTAATATCTCATCCAAATTACAAATGACCCAGGTGCCAACTTGTCTGTTTGAAGCAGTCCTCAGTACTAAAGACAAGAAGTGAAAGCCTCAGACCCTTTTTAAACCCAGAAACTCATTAATAACAGTGCCATATGCCTCCCTCCTTTCTTACAAAAGACCCCTCTGCAAACTTTGGCCTTCTACCTCAAAATAACAGATGAATCAAAGAGCAGTCTAGAGAGCAAATAGAACATTCCATTTCACCAGGTTTGAGAATTAGAATAAGTTCCAGAAATCATTCAGAAATCATACTATCAATCATTATGAAACTGAAAGGAACTACAGTAAAAGGAACTGAGACCACAGGAATCAAGGACATACCTTCTGTCAACACCACTGCAGAAGAATACAGCAGTTAGCAGCAGGGAAACTGCATCCAGGCAGTTAGATTAGCATGAATTTTATGGTCTCACCAGGACCTCTGTCTTAACTTTGGTGTCAAAAGCTTAGAAGCATCCTATGAAGCTTGTACCACAATCATGAAAATCAGGCAATAGTGTTAAGACTAAAAGATTCCTACTGCTCCCAGAACAAAGTTGAGACAAAGAGGGAAGACAATTCAGTGCTGCTGGTTGCATTCTTCATTTTCTGTCAGCACTCAATTACCATCCTTTTCATGAAGCATACAGTTCAAAACACCGAGCTAATGCCAAGAAAGCTGAAGCATTCACCTGGCACAAGGCAGTAGACTGGACAGCCAGGTCAGTGCAGCACCACACACTCGTAGCTGCATTGCTTCCATGGCTGCAGCAAGCACA
>JANHFX010020375.1:36688-48058 GCA_027560015.1 Chloroceryle amazona | reverse complement strand
AAAAAAAAAAAAAAAAAAAAAAAAAAAAAAAAAAAAAAAAAAAAAAAAAAAAAAAAAAAAAAAAAAAAAAACAACAAGAAAAGAGAGTTTGCAGATGGGTCTTAGACCCAAATTGTAGGGGACAAACTTAGTGCTGAAGCAGGACGATGGTGCCTCAGGATCGGGCATCTGCAGATATGCTGGTTTCTTCTCCAGAGGGTCCATTTTATTTGCCTTTCTCTCTGGTTCTTGTCATTTTAAGGAGTTGTTCTAGGCTGGGCACAAACACACCAGGCATAGGGGAAAGGAGAAGAAACTGTTAACCACGGCACAACAACCTAATACAGCTCACAGCTGTCAGGGTCACTGCTGAGCACATCCAAAATATGAAAATCCGAGGGGATGATGTCATAGTGCTCATTAAGTGAGCCTCAGAATAATAAATGAAAGCTGTTAAGGATAGCTGAAGATTTACTAACAGTTCTCAATAGCCAATCATTTTATCTGTCGGTCTTCCTTAGGCTAGTGATAAGAAGCTATTTTCTTATGATAATTGTTAGCACTCTATCTTTCAGAGGACTGAAGAAGCTGGTAGAGCTGCTACAGTTCCAAAAGCTTTCTGCTGTCGAAATTCAGGGGCTTATGGCAAAGGCATTACAGCTGAGAGGACAGGGCAAAGAACCAACTTCACCTCTACTTCCTCTGCCAGTTAAACCAGCTCACATGATCTCATTGCTGATAACCCAGAGAAAGAAAAGTAAGAAAACCAGATAAGGCAATCCCGTATGAGCTGACACTTCTCATTCATGTCCCCAAAAACCCCAAAACTAGCAGCTACTTTATTTTGATTCAGTCTCCCCAGCACTGTGAAAATATTTGGTTAAATGGAGACCAACCTACACACAAAGAAACAATGTCCAACAAAAACACTGTTAAAAGGAATCTAGAATACTATCACAAACCAATGGTGCATGGCCAAACATCCTCTAAACAAAAGCAAATGCATTTGATCCCAAGCAGTTAATCCATAGAAGCTATACAAAATTGTTGTTAAGTACGAAAAGGAAAAGATTGTCAAGGACAGCTTTCAGATGATTAGCTGTTCTTCAGGACTTCTGTTACATATTAACCTGAATTTGTACATGACAATCAGAGATAGGAAAAGAAACATAACACAATGAACTTTGGTGTTAGCACCCAATACCCTCAGGCTATTGATATCCAGTAACCTTCCTTGTTACTTTTTCTCCACACGCAGTATCTGTGTTTTGACCATGCTGACATTCAGGGAGGACAGGTTACCTCTGTTGATGATACCAGCTAAGCAAGAATGGGATGTGGCATTTGATAGAGGAAAGAAAAATGAAGTCTCCACAGTAGAAGTCAAACAGTTACATAAGACAGTTCTAATTTTATTAATGAGTGTCAGAACAGAAAATCTCAGTATCTCGCTAAGGACTAGATATTGTATGATTGATTATATGATGTGACATCTTACTTGATTCAGACAAAATTCAAACACAACTATAAGAGGTCTAGGAACAATGGAATTATTAAATAGGACTTGACATAGTAAGATCTTAACTCATTAAGTCTCAAGATACTAGATCTTAAATTATGCTTTCTTTAAGAAATGAACTGGATCTTGAAAGTAAACCATTGCACAAGGAATGGAATAATGACCCACTATTATGCAACAACAGTGAGGATCTGAACTTCTTTCCAGCAACATATCATCTAAAAGTTTTTCTCCTCTCAGTTTTTCCTTTAAATTATATCAAAAAAAACCCAAACAAACAAAAAACAAACCCAAACTTTTATGTGCTAACTGTCCTAGAATTTCTTTCTTGTTTTCCTCCTGGGATTTTGTGATTTTTTTCAGCAAAAAGCCTAGCTCCATATCTTCAATCTTATATTGTGAGGGTTTTTTTAATTCCCTCAGGCAGGATCTTTATAGCTACCAAAGTGGCTGTTTCCCCTGTGTTGGGCCCATACACATCAGAGCAGCAGGAAAAGAACAACGCATCGTGGTGGCAAGGCAAGGATGTATTGCAGGGGTCATGTTTTTAAATTACTATAAAGCTCAAGTAAAAGTCCAAGTACAATTTGAACATTTTATTGCCTGTTCCTATAGGGAAAGATGTCTGGAACACTGTTCCAGTGAGGCCTCTGACAAAACTCCCCTCCTAATTCAGAAGTTACACTGTTCAGTATAAAGAAAAAAAGTCATTGACCGAAGACAAGAAAAATGAAGTGAAAGGGATCGAAAAGTTACCTTTAATCCACATGCAGTGTATTCAATCTACTATTCGGGCACTGCAGCTGTTTGTTAATAACCATACTGCCAACACATAACAAACTTACTCATATTAATTGGTCAAGAAATTTAGAAAGCACTCAATGATAGCTGAGGTGCCAGCTCCCCTCTGACTGCAGGACACCACCCTACACTGCAAGTAAGTACTTCCAGTTACAGAGTGGTTTGGGGTTTTTTTGAGAGAAAAAGTATAATAACATAAGAAATGTCTTTGCATAGCTATTTCTGAAACATAATTTAAACACTACACAGCATGGCTTGATGTGTTTGGGGACTGTGATAGGAGTTCATTGCTTCTAAAAATGCTCTACAGAAGCCAGAGCATCAGTCTTTTCTACTCTAAGGAGGAGCTTTCATTTAGAATTTAATGACACAGAATTGAAAACCCAACAGATAACAAAATATCATTGTCAGATGGTTTTACAACAATAACATTCCAGTTTTTCCAAAGGATTTCACAAGGCTGGATTTTTTCCATGTCAAATCAGGTTTAAGCCTGAAAGCATTTTCTGAACCCCGTGACAGCTGAATGATACTGAACTCTCCTGAGAGGTGAGAGATATTCAGGTAAGTAAAAAAGTGTGTGTATGTGAGAGGGGTTGTTTTAATGATCCTGGAGATAGGAAGAAATTGTGAATGCATGTATATCTGCTAACATTTTCTGCTGGCAATATGAGAAGGTGGCATTAAAAATAGACAGCTGGAATTAACTTAGAGGTCAAGTTCAGTCTACGGGAATTATTGACCATGGATGGAGATAGAAAGGTGTGAAATCAAGAATGACACACCAAGTGAAAGAAGAAAAGATAATTACAATGTCAGTCCATATCTGGAGGTCACATCCAGAGAAACCCACAAGACATCTGTTTGTTATAACCAACAGCCAAGGACCAAATCACAACCTTCAAGAAACAAGACTCCAGACTGCAGATATGCACACAGCAGAAATTTTGCAATTCTTCTTTCAAGTAAAACAAGATGTAAAACCTAAATAAAAAAGTCACTGCATGTGACTCCCCTTCCGGAAGATCACCTTCCCACATGAAAGGGAAAATCAGATGGTCAGAGGAAAGATCAAAATATGCAGATGTCCAATCTTCCCATTCTATGTGTTCCCTGTAAAGAAGATTTAAATCTGTGTTAAAACTCCCAACATTCACAACAATGTCCTGCTCCTCATATCCTTCTTATTTTCATGTCTTCTGAAACAGCAGTTAGAAACCTAAACTTACTAATGCAATTGTTTTTAGACAGCAGTCAATCCCAGTTTACAAAACAAAAAGCAAGACAGAAATCAGTCACACTGTGGCCAGAACCGTCTCTCAAGCGGTTGATAATGAGAGTAGAAGAGTATTTGACATGATACACACCTGAAGAGAATTGCATTATTTAAAAAAGGAAAATAGGAAACCTGTAGCTGTATGATGTGCAAAATATTCCTCCTAATTTTTGCCTGCAAGTAAAAGAAGTACACACAGAAAAATCATGTTTTGCCTTGGATACAGCCTTGTTCAATCAACTACAAGCTTTCAGAAACATCGAGTTACTTCAACTACAAACAAGGTTAGTTTGCTCACTCAAAAACTGAATGCACACCAAAATGTGTGGAAAAAGTATTTTCTTATCATTTGGAAAAAAATGGGGGAAAGAAACCTAGGAGATGGGAAAAAAACCCAGGAAAAGCATGAGTCCAAGCTAATTCTTGCTGATATGAAAAATTAGGAAATAAACTGAATTTAAGCAAGTATTTTAATATTTTTTTTTTAATGCCCAGTCTTGCATTTATTAAATCATCTTCTCCAGACAAAACAAATTAAAAGTCAAAGGTACTCCAGATACCAAATCCAAGTTTTCAGAAGTATCTTAAAAATCTCAAAATTGAGAGTCATAAGGTCTCCCTTCAGCCTCTTCTCCAGTCTGAACAATCCCAGTTCCCTTAGACACACACGCTTTGTAAGACTTGCTCCCTAGAGCCTTCACCAGCTTCATTACCCTTCTTTGGACAACCTCCAGCACCTCAGTGTCCTTCTTGTAGTGAAAGGCCCAAAACTGAACTCAGTATTCAAGGTGTGGCCTCCCCTGTCCTGAGTACAGAGGGACAATTACTTGCCTGGTCCTGCTGGCCACACTATTTCTGATCCAGGCCAGGATGCTGTTGGCCTTCTTGGCAACCTGGGCACATGCTGACTCATTTTCAGCCAGCTGTCAGCCAACATCCCCAGGTCCTTTTATGCTGGGCAGCTTTCCAGACACTCCTCCCCAGGCCTGTAGTGTTGCAGGGGTTTGTTGTGACCCATGTGCAGGACTCAGCACTTGGCCTTCTTGAATCTCATACCATTGGTGGCCTCAGCCCATCGATCCAGCCAGTCCAGATCCTTTTGTAGAGCCTCCCTACCCTCAAGCAAATCAACACTCCTGACCTACTTGATGTTGTCTGCAAACTTACTGCCCTCAATCCTGGTATCCAAGACCGACCTCAGTACTGAGCCCTGGGGAACACCTCTTGTGTGGATTTATCTCCATTCACCAGCACTTTCTAAGCCTGGCCATCCAGCCAATTTTTTATCAAGTGAGCATACACCCCCTCCAAAGCATGAGCAGACAGTTTATTCCGGAGAATACTGTGGGAAACAGAGTCAAAAGCTTTACTAAAGCCCAGGTAAACAACATCCACAGCCTTTCCTTCATCCACTATGTGGGTCATCTTGCCATAGAAGGTTAAGTCAAGCAGGACCTGCCTTTCGTAAACCCGTGCTGCTGGGCCTGATCACACAGTCGTCCTGCTCTATAATCTTCCCTGGCACCAAGGTCAGACTGACAGGCCTGTAGATCCCCAGATTCTCCTGATCCTTCTTGTAAATGGGCATCACATCTGCTAACCTCCAGTCAACTGAATCCTCCCTGGTTAGCCAGGACTGCTGGTAAATGTTGGAAAGGGGCTCAGTGAGCACTTCTGTGAGCACCTCAGTACCCTTTTGTGGATATCATCCAGCCCCATAGACTCATTTGTGTTTTAAGTGGTGTAGCAGGTCACTAATCATTACCCATTGGATTATGGTGACTTCATTCTGCTCCTCATCCCTGTCTTCTAGCTCAGGGGGCTGGGTATCCATAGAACTACTGCTCTTACTAATAAAGTCTGAGTCAAAGAAAGCATTAAGTACCTCAACCTTTTTTGTATCCTTTGTCACTATCTTTCCCCCCACATCCAATAACGGATGAAGATTCTCCCTATCCCTCCTTTTGTTTCTAATGTACTTATAGAAATATTTTTCATTGTCTTTTACAGCAGTAGAAGCTTTGATATGTCCTTATGATGGTGAATGAACAGGGAAACATCAAAAACACATCGAATTTTTCTCATGGCACGTAACAGAACATTTTCAAGTTAACCTGAAACTGAAGCATAGTGAAAAACAGATCAACAAATGGGCCAACAATTTTCAGAGACCTGATGCTGCAATCAGGTGACCTAGAAACCAAAACCTTTAATAACCATAAACCAAGGCTGCTTCCATTCAGATCAAAGAATAAATGTAAGAATTGTAATGCCAATGGAATTCTTACTTAAGCACAGTGCTTTAATTTTTAGCATGTATCAAAAGAAGTTATTTGGCTTTGAATGGTCTGACTTCATACATATCCTACATCTTTGGAAAAACCTTTGCTGCAACATTGCCATAAAGCAATGATGCACATATCTTATTACAGAAGTTACTTCTCTCTACTCACTCAAGCATAAGTGTAATTTCCAGAAAAGTCTGACTGTTCTTTTGCGGAACAGGCACTGACATAACCTCCATGAGAACATAATTACTCCTAATGAGCTGTTTCTAACTACTGGAAAGTGCAAGATTTTTCATGTAGAAGCTGAAAAGCCTCATGTTCTGCTAACACTTGTAGCTGATCTCAAAACATTATTGCTTAGGTGTGTCATAGAAATATACATAAACTGAGAGGTAAATACTTGCTTTTCTGTTATCCATGCATTCTAGTCAAGTTCTGGACTGTTTTCCTCCTTACTCATTTCTCCAGTGGGAAAATTCTCTTTAATACAGAAAGAGGATTGGGGCTAGGGGTAGCTGTCAATGCAGGTGAGAAGGATTTGGGCTGAATCATACAGCACCAAAAGCTATATAATACTTGCATATGAGAAGGGTTGTGCCTTGCTTCTTTTACAGATCCACAAGTCTAAAGACAACTCCATGCATAAGCTATTGCCAATGAAAAGAATATTCTTTAGTAAGTTCCTAAGATAACTCTACCAGAGAATATCTGCCAAAATAAAACAACATACAGCTTTAGAAATAAGCCATTTTGATTCTGAGGCAGTACTTCTCAGACTGAGAGAGAATGCCATGTCTGAAGAGGATAGAAGTCTCAGTTGTACCACAAAATCTGCAGAACAATCTGTGGCAATGATGTCTTGGCACTTTATGAAAGCTATAAACAGACAGCAACCAATTTATGTATCATCAAATCTATTTTCTCCCCTGGATTAAATGTTTATCAGTCCTTACTTTACTAATGTGCATCTGAAACCAATCCAAAAGAAATGCAGTAAATTATGACAGTTAACACCAATACAGGTATTCTCTCGATTACATCACAATTCTCTGGATTCAAAGCACTAGCTTTATTTAAAGATCCAAAAGTTTACAATAAATGGAGGTTTACCCCCATAGTTTTCCATCTTCTGGACATCACGATCACAAATTAAAATGTCAGGGAACAACTGGAAGCCTCCAAGATACTGGAATGAATTTTGAAAGCAGAGAGGAGGCTAGTGTATATTTTTTTAAAATATGTGACTTACTTAGATCAACAGCTTCTTAAGGAAGGTATCAAGGCAGCACTGAGAAAGATTCTGACAATTTTGGAAATGTCTAACATAACTTCAGTGACTAAATTAAGGAAGCAGCTAGAGTTACGGAATGATTAGGGGAGATTTCTGCCAAATTTAGCCTGTCTCTTACATCTGCACAGGACCCTCTGCATGCGAGGATGAAATTGAAGCTGTCCTTAGATGAGTTCAGTTGAACAATAATGCCATGCTAAGGTATCACTGAATAGTTAATAGCCTTTAATAAGTTCAAAATACCTCAGAAGCTTTTCCTTCCAAAAATAAACTCCTCACAACATAACAAGCCATACCAAACATCAGAAACATTTGTGAATACTCTTTCGATGCATCTCTTTTTCATTTTCTGTCATGTCACAACTCTCCAGCTTTTGAATATAACTACTAAATGCATGTAGCCTGCTTGACTTTGAACTATACAAAAGGCACTTTTTTTTCATTTCCAGACAGGAATTATTACATAGAAACATAGAATCATAGAAATGTCTGGGTTGGAAGGGACCTCTTCTGCTGAGAGCAGGGACATCCTTAACTAGAGTAGGTTGCTCAGAGGTTCGTCAAGCCCCACCTTGAATGTCTCCAGGGATGGGGCCTCAACCACCTCCCTGGACAACTTGTTCCAGTGCTCCACCACTCTCATGGTAAAGAATTACTCCTTATTTCTAATCTAAATCTTCTTCTTTCTAATTTAAAACCATTGCTCCTCGTTCTTTCACTCCAGGCCTTTGTAAACAGGCCCTCTCCGGGCTTTATATAAGCTCCCTTCAGATACTGGAAGGTGGCTATTAGGTCTCTCATTTATTCTTACATTAGCAAGATCTAGCAGCTCTTAGTTTATTACATTAGGAAAATAAGGCTTCACATATTTTTTTTTTCCAGAATTTCGATCTCGATTACAAAGTTGATAATCTCTTCAAAGCCACTGATATTACCAGCTGAAGCAAGAAAGTCAAGTATTGCTCCAAACTGTCATTTGCTAACAATATGGTATTTTGGTGCAAGGATATTCAAATGCAGTAATATCCATTCCCACAAAACTTACCCCACAGGATAGTAAGTTTTCTAAGTCATGGTCAGTTGATGGTGCAACTAGTAATAGAATTCTTTACTTTTATTCCAGTGCACATATCAGATGACTGTCTTGCCTTCCATATTCTTATATATCCATTTACTTGCTATATAAAATCTTCTGAATAAGGACCATAAATAAAATTCCATGGGAGCTCATTCAACATCTGGTCTCTCATATTCCATTAGCACTGCCTGAAGAATAGATTGCTGTCAAGTGTATCCTCATACTCTATAAAGCAAAACTGCAAACAGACTCTTGCAGAAAAACAGGATAACTTAAAAACAATAGGTGAAGACAATGCCATGTACATAGACACTGTTGAACTCTATGTGCTGCACGGCATATACCAGCCTGTGCAAGTTTATCATGGAAACTCCCCATAACAAGCAACAGACAAACATCTTTGCAGGGTTATATGCTGGTTATTTTTATCACAAATCCTCTGTATTATGTGTTCTTATACAAGTAGTTAATTTAAAACTATCTTGTACTTGATGCATGTATTTATAGTTAACTTCTCAGAGTAAGGACAGCAAAATCAGGATGAGCTCAACAGCAGCAGGTTCAGAACAGTGCTCTGTTTTGATTACTAAACACAGTCTGATAGGGTAGAACATAACCAAAACAAGTTTTAGGCACTATTAAACACCTAATTGTAGAATCATAGAACGGTTTGGGTTGGAAGGAACCATAATGATCATGCAGTCCCAACGCCCCTACCATGGGCAGATGCAACTCCCACTAGACCAAGTTCTCGAAGCCCCATACAAATTGGTCTTGAATATATCCAGTGACAGATTATGCTCAGCTTCCTGGGCAACCTCTTCCAGTGTCTTGTCACCTTCTCAGTGAAGAATTTCTTCTTAATTTTTGATCTAAATCTATCCTCTCCCAGTCTGAAGCCATCTCACCTCATTCTATCACTAAAATCCCTTGTAAAAACTCCCTCCCCAGCTTTCCTGTAGGCCTCCTTAAGGAATTGTCTCAAGGTGTACAGTACAAATACCACTGACCATTGCTATTAATGTGCATTATGTTTATAGACTACAGCAAGAAGAGTTGATGTGTTATATCAGAAGTAACAAGAAGAGAACTAATGTCAGTTCTGCTAAATGAACAGCAGTGAATGCTTTGGGAATTCAAGAGTTGCTGCTGTAAAGCGGTAAATAGAAAAATGTATTTATATGAAAATGGGGGAATTGCAGCTGTAGTGAGTTTTAGTATGGCTGATTGCTCTTGGAAAAAAAGAAAAGTCAAAATCTAACCAAGCTGAGCAAGATCCATTCATTATTTCTCTTAAAACAAAACCAAAACAAAACGGAAAAAAAAAAACAACCCAAAACCAAAACCAAGCCATGTTTTAGAGGAAACACTTTTCAATTCCCTTCGTTTGTCTGGCAAGATAAAAGTAGAAACAGGTAGTGTGAGTGTCATTAGAAAACAGGCCTTTATCAGGTTTTGGGGTAAAAAGTCTGACTTATGGCCTGTTCTCCAAGTTATCATGACACCTTTACATATCATGACACCTCTATATGATTAATTTGAATAACTGAAATTATCAATTCTGATAACTCGGGCGTGTTTCTTATTATTTGATTAGCAGTTGAGATGTGGGAGCAGCAATGGCAAATCAGAAATTGCCTAATTAAGCTGATTGTGCCAGCAAGTCAGGAACTGTGACAAGTAAGCCACAGAGGCATTCTGTTGCCAGTGCATTCCTTCATGCTGTCTGCTGAATGAAAGTGAATGCCTTGGAAAGGGGATAAACATGGGGAGTACCCCAAATCCAGTTTGTTCTGATTTACGAGAGATGATGCTGTGGAGTTTTAGTTGACTGCTCAGTTGACTGAGACACCAAACTTTATGAAGTCTGTTTTCAGACTTTTTTCCCCCCTCCCTTTCTCTATTGTTACTCTTTTCCATTTTCACTCATTTTCTGGACAGACAGTTTTAATTTGCATTTCCAGTCTCTGATTGCGTCATGCTTCTGTAGCTGTTCACACATTCCTACTCCATTAATCTTATTTTAGATTTATTTTAGATTTCTTTCTCTTTTTTTTCCCCCCTTTCTTCTTTTAATGTACAATATTCTGTCTTCTTTCTAGGTCTCTAGCACTCTCTGGAGTGCTAAACCTAAGAGAAGAGTGTTAATAGCTGAGAGACTGCCCTTGGCATACTTAATTGTAGACATGTTGTTTGAACTTGTAACACTTGGAAAATGAAAGTTAATATATTTGTTTTGTTGTTCCCACGGAAACGAGATATTTATAATGAGCTTCTGAAAACAAGTTACAAATATACACAAAGAAGCTGACTCTTCGGAGCAATTACTGAATAGAAAGAACCTTCTCTGTTTGGGGTTTCTTAATTGTACTTTTTAGCTTAACTGCATCCTCTCTGAAAAGCTGGAGTCAGGAAGGGGCTTCGTGAATGTGAACAGGAGATTGAACATGGTGGAAATTAACGGAGGGTATGACTGCCTCGTGTGTCATGCAGTTCTAGTTCACAGTACTACCACTTTTTGAAGAATCTTACACTGGTTTGGGTTGGAAGGGACCTTTCAAGGTCATCTATTCCAACCCCCCTTGCAGTGAGCAGGGTCATCTTCAACTAGATCTTGATCAACTTGATGAGAGCCCCATCCAACCTGACCCTGAATGCTTTTAGGGATGGGGCATCTACCAGCTCTCTGGGCAACCTGTTCCAGTGCCTCACCACCCTCACTGTAAAAATTTTCTTCCTTATATCTGGTCTGAATCTACCCGATTTTAGTCTAAAATCATTGCCCCTTGTCCTGTTGCTACAGGACCTAATAAAACTTCTCTCCCTGTCTTTCTTCTAAGCCCCCTTTAGGTATTTAAAGGCCACAACAAGGTTTCCTCAGAGCATTCTCTTCTCCAGGCTGAACAACCCCAATTTTCTCAGCATTTCTTCACAGCAGAGGTGTTCCATCCCTCGGATCATTTTTGTGGCCTCCTCTGAGCCTGCTTCAACAGGTCCTTGTCTTCCCTGTGCTGGGGACTCTAGAGCTGGATGCAGTACTCCAGGTGGGGGTCACTCCAAGTGATGTTTTTTGCTGGTACAGAATATCTGCCACAATGCACATTTCTTTTTCTTCTGGGTCCAGCAGCAATACTGCAT
>JANHFX010020375.1:4028-24291 GCA_027560015.1 Chloroceryle amazona | reverse complement strand
TCCCATCACCAGTTACCTGGGAGAAGAGACCAACCCCCACCTCACTACCCCCTCCCTTCAGGCAGCTGCAGAGAGCAATACGGAGCAGGCACTGGGGCAGTGGCAGACTGGACTCAGCAGCAGATGTGACCCTGATTCTGGAATCGCTCTGCAGCCGTGTCGGAGATGCTGCCTCTTACTGCAGTGTAGAAGTCACATCTACAGTACCTAAACTTCAGGCCTTCAGCAAAGTCTATCAAAAAGCACTTAAAACTGCATGAATGATAATTCTGGGTATTGATTAACTTTCCAGGATGGATGTCACTCAGTTCACATCCACATACGCCCTTCTACCAGGCATCAGTGGAACAGCAGAGAGCAGCACCTCCACCTTTCTTCTGGTACAGATGAGCACCCACCAGATTTGAGGGCCAAAACTTCAGTTGGGACACGAAAATACAGTCCCCAAAACCTCACCACAACCCTCACTCAGAATTCTCCACGAAAACGCCTGGTCCCTCAGCTCCAGCCCAGCAACGACCCCCAAACTCGGCAGGTTCTCTTTGGAAGCAGCCAACCTCTGGTTTATCAAACACACACACAAAGCTGAGCTCGGAAACCTCACCCATTTCACAGCAGTGGGTAACAGCCTAGTCTGCTGTGAGAGAAATACAGCTAACTCAGTGTGCCTCAGGAGAAAGGTTGAGATGTTTAGACCATGAGATTCTTGAGCAAACAACTCCTACATAAATCTTGAAGGCCAGAATGCCCAAGTAGAGAGCTTTAATATTAAATTTTGACATTAACCAGGCAAATTTTACACCCCTAAGTATGGTAATGAGCCTAATGGAGTACGTGCTAAACATACATGACTATGTTGATCAACTCTCCACCCAAATCATGCCAATGTCACCTAAGAGGTGGGGACAGACAGAATTAGGATATAAAAATCACAAAAAGAATACATCTCTCAGGGGGAAGAAGACTGAAAGGTCTTGCAGAGATGGTCAGTGGGCTGTTCTCCTCTTCCTCTACTCAAGTCAGGGACAACTCCCTGGTAAGAACCGTGCCTTCAATAGACAGCAGACGTTTTGTTACCATTATCCTTCAGTGCTCTCACTCGGGCCTGCGCCTCCGACTGCGTCGCACGTTACCTGGCAATTACCAGCTCAGACTCGATGATGGCTTTTTGCAGTCGGTGCATTTACCAACTGCAATTCCGAACCTGTTCTGTCACTTCAGTAAATCAAACCTAGCTGGTGTAACATCTCCACTGCCCTTACCCGGGCTGAACCAGGGAGCCATGGTCTCAGCACAAGCCCCTGAGCCAGAATTCTCAGACACAGCTTTTGACTTTGCAAATGTGGTCGGTTCAAACCCTGAGGCTCTGGCAGGCACCCGTCTCACTAGTACCCTTAAGGGGATAACAGCCACCAATACAGACATGAGCCTTCAAGCCAGATTAAAAGCAGTACTGAATTAAAGCACAAGCCTCGTGTCTTTGAAATGGACAAGACCAACCAGAGCCTCGAGTTCTCCACGCAGTTCTGCACAGGCACAGAACCTATCGGGCTCTAAACATCATCTTCACTGTGGTTTTTCAACCAACCTCAGTTCAGTTTTGTGAATCACCACAGGAGAGGGTGACTGCGGGCAGGACAGAGCGGTGCCAGCGGCAGCAGGCGGTGCCGGTCGGACGGGCAGTGCTCGCACCTCACCACTGAGCGCGTGGGAGGCGGAATGGTGTTTGACAGCATTACCCTGAATGGACAGAAACCAGCACCTATAGGGTGTGTGCCAGGGTTTAGGGTCAGGGCAGCCCACTAGAGCTATAGCAGATACCCTCTGTTAACCCCTCTCCCTCCCCAAAGGGGAAGAGAAAGGGAGTAAGGGAGACTCAGCAACTGGAAAAGGGAACTAGAACAGCTTGAGTGAAAATGAAAATAATAATCATAAAAATGGAATAGATAAAAATATATAAAAAAAACAGTATCAAACCCACCCTCGTGATGGCAGTTACATCACCATCACCACTGATGCTGTGGAGCAGGTGCCAGGAGAATCCCAGCCGGATTCAGGACACACAGACTGGGTCAAAGGCAAAATGGGCAGAGTCCTCCTGGGATGCTCTGAGGGAGGAACTGGAAGAGGACTGGAGCCAAGCCGAGCAAAGCTGGCAGAGCGGAGTGACAGGGGCGAGACCCTCCTGACCCCTCAGCTTTATCCTGACCACGCTGCCCATGGGCTGGGATCCCTCGCTGGTCAGTTCGGGGTCCCCTGTCCTGTCCACTCCTCCCCACAGGTGCCACCTTTTACTTTCTGCACCCCAGTGTGGTGCACAAGACCCAGCAGTGGCCTCGCTCTGCACCCCAACCCTTGGCAGTAACTCCACACATGGAGCGTTGTCACTGCTGGGAGCAGCCCCTGCCTGTGCAAATATCCCGTTAACTTCAGGCAGTGCAGGGGGTCAGCAGAGACTGAGCTGAAAAGTGAAATCCCTGACCAGAGTGAGTGCTGTTCTCATTCAAACCAGGACACGTGTCTGCAAAGCTGTATGTCTCTAACTTCAGTAGACTCAGATTTCATTATCACTCTTAATTCGTGAAATACAAAAGAAAAATGTTCATATAAAATTCAGATAGTATGTGAAAAAATGAATGTCTGGAATGATCTAATATTACTAAGATGTTTATGCTACAAGTTGACATTTCAGCAGAAGCCTGAGCTACAGGTAAATTTACATTATTATCATTATAAAAATGGTGAAAGACTATTTTGGATCCTGTCAAAAATTTCACATTTTGCATTTATGAAAGCTTTCCTCATAGAATATGACTGCAGGTTATACTTGTCTTCAAGTATGGCAGTTAACTTAGTAACCAGTTAAAACCAGTTACTTCTACAAAGTATTTTCAGGCTTCTCTTTTCTCAACAATGATAGCAGCAGATTGTTCAGAGAAGAGGTTGCTTCATTTTTGCCATTTAAAGACAAAAAGCTATCCTGATAACAGTTAACAGAAGAGATTTCTATGTAATTTCAATCAAGAAGCTAGCTTTGAAATTAAAATTTATGCTGCAACCATTGTGTTACTGTTGTATGTGGTCCAATGAACATACGAAGAGAGGAGTCAAACATCTCATGTTTTAACTGTAAAACTATAACATACAGTAAGGAAAGCTTACTATAAAATTACATTTACATTTATGTACACTTCTACTTCTGCACTTCTACTTCTGTTGGTTTTGATGCATTTTTAATAGATTTCATCCTGTAAGATACTGTAATACTTTGCAATTCACTCTTCACAATTTATTTTGCTTTTCCAGTTGCAACATGGGCAGAAAGATAATGATGTTGTAGGAGATGTCTTTATTTAGGTTTCTAGAACTTAAACCAAAAAATGAAATTATTTTTCTACTTATTATAGAAACAGCAGCCTATCCCACCTGCATGGATGCAATCAAAACATTAGCATAAATGTAGGTGGTTTTCCTCTGATCCCTAGGGATGCTACTTATAAATACTCACATATGTGGCTACTTTCACAGGTGAGCTTTGGCTTTTCATTTCAAGTAGTTGCACTGCAAAATTCATTGCTGCTTAATTTCTTATATTTTTTTAGCTGACAATACAAAGTTTTTAAAATAAAAAAGGGGGAAAAAAGCAGATGATGACACATATTTAATATATTTTTTTAACACACAACAACTCACATTACAATACACCAAATTGGAAGGATTTGTGAAACTCTTAAGAACCTACAAAGTACTGTAAAATAAAAATACTTGGGGGGAGGGTAAGATCATCCAATTTATATATTCTCTTACCAAATAATGCACTTATGGTAATTCCTCTTTCATGTCTACTACTGTGCATTCTTTGCATTAGACCTTTGCTTCTTCTTATCCTAAAGTACATACAGAAGTTGTGCTTACATGAAGGCCTTTAGTGGACCTTTTATGAAAGATAAATAGACAAATTACACTTCAGTCTGACCTGACATCCTCATGCAGAAGCAAAACAGCATTCTGACTTATTTTCTTACTTGTAACTAAGGTTAATCAGAATTTCCTCAACCTTTATAACAACATAAACTTAACCTTAAATGAACTAATCTCTGAAAAACAGACACATAGTCGCATCTTTGAAGAAATATCACAGATAATACAAAACTTTCAGAAGTTTTGTTCTCTTTATTCAGCAGAGGTGGGGAAGAGAGTGTTGAATCCACAAAAAATGTTTATTACTTCTTAGGACTGAACTGATAAATCTGTTCTCCAGCAGAGAAAGTTATAAATCAGAGAATAAAACACTTTCAGTAGCTCTTAAGTAAACACATCTGGTACTAATTTCACTGTTACTCTATCCTGGCTATCAGTAACGCATAGTTCCTATATGCTTTGCCAGTATCTGTAGCAGAACAATAAATTAAGCCTGGGTCAGAAGAGACTTCCTAAGATCATCAAGCCCAATTGTTAACCCAGCACTGCCAGGTCCTAAACCATTACTAAACCATGTCCCTCAGCACCACATCTACACGCCTTTTAAATACCTCCAGGGATCATGGGGACTCCACCACTGCCCTGGACAACCCTGAAGGAGAAGACATTTTTCCAAACAGGCCATGTAAACCTCCCCTGGCACAACCTAAGGCCATTTCCTCTTGTCCTATCGCTTGATATGTGAGAGAATAGATGTACCTCCACTGCATTACAACCTCAGGTAGTTGTAGAGAGGGAGAAGGTCTCCCCTGAGTCTCTTTTTCTCCAGGTTAAACAACCCCAGTTCCTACAGAATAGGAAGTTCTACCACAATGTTACATGGCAATTGTAATTGGTTATGACAAACATCTCCTCTTATCTTTGGGTGTGTTCCCTGGCCACAATACATCTCCCAAGATCCACCAGCCCCATCTCACTGAACTACTATGGCCGACCACAAAATCCCAGGCCAAAGTCCATCTTGTGAGACACAGTATAGTTGAAGAACCTAAAAACAACAGTGAAGTACAAAGCCTTCTGATAACCATAAGCGTAACTCTTCTTGGGGCATGGAAGCAGTACTCTGAACTTTCCGGGAAGATGGAGATTCTTTTATGTGTTTAATGTTTTTCACTCAACAAAGATGCGGAAAAACTTAGGTAGTCAAAAAACCTCAGTGCTTTCCTGGGAAAAAGCTGCTTGTAAAATGGAAATGAGTAAAAGTTTATTTTGTGAGTATGTCTGTTTTGGTGCATCACCAGATTTATCATTGTTCTTTAGCTTAGGGTTAAATGTGAAGCAAAAGAGAAAGCAAGGGAAAGTAATACTTGAGAAACCCTGCATACTCAGCCTATGTGTAAGCCTATGCATAAGTTACAGCATATTACTAACACTTGAGTAGCTACAGCCATTAAATCTTTCCTTGTTAAATACTACATGTAAAATAAAAGTGATCTAGCAAAAAAGAATTGCTGATTTATGCTCTCAAGAATAAAAATGTAAAAACCACAAATGCAGCACTTAAGAAAATATGGAAGTATACCAACCAAAAGCATGCACATGAAAAAACACACCTTCTTAATAAAGATAGCAAAACTCAGCTATTGGAGGTTTCCCCATCTGCCATTTAAGCAATATTATTTTAAAAACAAAATAATTTTAGAAGAGAAGAATGTATAAAAGGGATGTTACATGTAAAGGTGAGGAATGAGCAAGTAATTAATAAACAATTAAGATAAAATTGTTTTCACACTTGACACAGTTATATTCTAAACTATTAAATACTAGAGAGAGAGATAAAAGGATGGCATGCTCCTTCTGAGAGAAGTGATTTCACAGTGGTCATGGGTGAAAGATCTGAGAACGTGCTGAACTGGCACCTCCACATGGAGAGAGAAGAACCCCCATGCTGAGCCAAGACTGCTGTACAACCACAGGGGGATCTGCTGACATTCCTCTTGGGCCTCAGCTCCCTGCCACCTCGCAACTCATGCCTGCGGAACAGGAGTGGATTCCTTCTACCCCAGCAGGCACCAAAACTGACATTTCTTCACATCTAGCAATGTTGCACAACAGTATTTGCCAAATCATGGGGTTGTCCTGTCACTAGCTTGCACAGACACTTGCGTGTGAGAAAGTAGGGCTAAGGTTAAGTTGATGAAAGCCAAATAAAATCTGAAAATAAATGCGAGCATTTTCTGTCATAGATCAAGAAAGAAACAAACAACCCTCAGCCTAAACACTAATTTCAAATAAGCTGGTTCCCTGACAGCATACCTCACTCCAGCAACACAATTTCCAAAAAATACAAGCAGGGACTTAAAAGACAAAATGGAGACTGATAGAAAAACGAGAGTGTGCATATATAGTGTTTTCAATTGGCTAGATCAGATGCCTGAGGAGAAATAATGAAAGAATGAAATCAAGTAAGTAATATCATTCTACATGCTTACACTGGACAATGTTTCAAGATAAAAGGCCTTTTCTTCTCTGCCTTTCTATGCTTTGATGCACTCTAACGAGTCAGTGCTTATAGCAGGTTTTCCCAACTAACGACTTTTCCCAACTTAGTTTGCATGTCCTCCCCAGCATTATGCCACAGCAGTAGAGAGCACAAGCCAAATAAATGTTCCTGCTAGTACAATTAAGGGACCTTCCTTAAAACATGTCCCTCATAATGGGGTGAGAGACATTTTAACAGTTACTGTGGTAAGAAAAAAGCAGAAAAGACAAGATCAGATACCAGTTGGAGGGGGAAGGTGGAAATAATCCAATTTTATACATAAAGCAAGAACAAAAAAAATTACTTGGGGATCCATACAGAATATGCTAGCATAATTCAATGTCTTCCCAGTTCCAAGATTGGAGAAGTTCCTGGGTCAAGCTTGTCTAGCTTTTCAGTTTGGGGAAGACATTTCACCAAAGCTCCAGTCTGCTCACAGAATAAGCTAGGACCACTGAGATATTCCTAACCAGTTCATCACAGCCATGGGTCTGCATCACAAAGTCACTATCAGGCTGGTGTGTCCCTACACTTTAAACATGAGTAGGTGTTGTGCTGGACTTGAGGACTGTTAGAAAATGATACATAGCCCACCCTAGCTTCAGTCCTCTGAGGCCAAGCAAGATGTAAACAACATCCTAGTTTGATTCAATTATCCTTCAGGAAACATTCACATCATTTACGGCAGTCAAAAGAAAAAAAAAGTTTCTTGTAACAGTCTGCATTTGTCCTGATCACATCCTGCTTCTGTACAACATAGTATCTGTGACAGCGAAGTCAGTTTAAGATCACAGGACAGAAGCTGAAAGCTGTATCTTCAGACAAAGCAACAGAGTTTCATAAAGTAAGAGGAGAGACACTGCAACAAAGACATACAGAGCTTCACAACATCTGTAAGCAGCAAACAAACTTAAGAGGAGAGCTACAAAGCATGTTGGGGAGACAAGGAAATGATGGCAGAAGGGAACTTACTTGATTTTACTGAAGACAATGTCAACATCTGTGATTGTCACATTCTTCCCATCTATCACATGACAGTCCTTACATAGCTTTGACCAGTTCTTCCCATGCATTTCTTTTCCTGTGGCTCTTGTATCACCATGGATGGCAAATTTTCTAAAGGCCTCTTCCAGAGCACTTGTTTCTCCTGCCATAGCTCCCTCATGGGAGCTGTTTGAATCATAGGATAATCGTTTTGCTGCTCGGTCCTTTGTTGGATCCGAAGGAGACTTTGGAGGAGTCTTATTCACAGGTTTCGTTGACTTGACTTTATTGTCAGCCATTGTGCTACAAAGAAGAGGAGGGTAAACTCATTACATTCATTTGCACTAGTATACATTCTATTAAGCTACAGGCTACAGTCCATGGCACAACATATGAAGCGCTCTATAAAGTTAGCAAGAACTCAGTGTCCTCCACCATCAAGCAACAGTCCATACGTAACTCTCTACCAGTTTAGAAATAAAATTTACCATATTAAAAAAAAGTCATGGAAAGAACATTGCAAAAGAGGGCCCAAAACTAACTTCACCATCGTTATATCAGCCAACACTTCGAACACTTAGCATTTCCTTTTATTTTTTAAATGGCAATCACCACAGTCACTCTACTGATTTGAATGAAGTGTGTCCTTTATATTGTAGGTATTACTACCTACTTTTATTTCTGAAGGAAAAATAAACAGCCCTTTATTTTCTGGACCGTGGCTTCTTAATTATTTTTTTCTTGAAAAATGGAGATATTTTTAAAGTGCAGCAAAACATATTAATGTTCTAACTCTTACATTATATAATGTAAGGGCTAACAAGTAAGGAAGCCTCAGAAATGTTTGGACAAGACTCTCGTGCATATTTTCTGTTGCTAATAAATTACAGGTTTATAAACCTGATATAGGAAAAATGCTTAAAGGAACATATTTGGCCATAAGAAAGATAGTTCACTTCTAGACTAAGCTCTCTTGGACAACAAAGAATGAACTTTGTATTAGGGTGTTCTGAGTAGCAGTGGGCCACAGGGGAACAGGACACAATGTAGACAAGGCTTCAGTTTTGAATGGTGAAATCTGGTTTGAAAAGCAGAATCATTTCAAAGAAATCCTCAACATCTAAAACAGAAGGTCAAGGATAGATGAAAACCAGGGCTCTGCCGTAGTTGCCAAAGTTGTCATGGATACTCCTTTTCTTGTTGAACCATAATGACAGTTTATTTATTAAAAGTAACAGCATGAAATTAATAAAAATAAGCTACTTGGTTTATGAAAATACTGACCTAGCCTCAACTTAAAAAATTATTAAAACTAGAAACACATGCTGAAGGTAAATATATTTGCTAATATACTATATTAGAAGGTAAAGAATTGTACAACACAGGATATGGAATCAGCTCTTTAACAAGGTTAGCTCCTTTAACTTTTGTTAGTGATTAGAGACGAGGAAGGAGATGATGCTCAGTCTGGAGAAGGCTCTTGGGGAGACCTAACAGCCACCTTCCAGTACCTGAAGGGAGCTTACAAAAAGCCCGGAGAGGGCCTGTTTACAAAGGCCTGGAGTGAAAGGACGAGGGGCAATGGTTTTAAATTAGAAAGGGGTGGATTTAGATTAGGAATAAGGAGGAAGTTCTTTACCAGGAGAGTGGTGGAGCACTGGAACACGTTGTCTAGGGTTGAGGCCCCATCCCTGGAGACATTCAAGGTGGGACTTGAGAGAGCTCTGAGCAACCTGCTCTAGCTGAGGCCCCATCCCTGATCTCAGCAGGGGGGTTGGACTGGATGACCTCAGGAGGTCCCTTCCAACCCAGACATTTCTATGTTTCTATGTTCCTATGCTCTGTTGAAGAAAGGATCTCTTAAAAAGAAATACAAAATAACCTGCTTGCCAAAAGGTCAAGATCACATGCAGTTTTGAGTCTTCCTTACCCTTTTTTCTCTGGACAAAGGGATCAGAAGGTGCTTGCTAGCTCCTGCTAGAAGTAAAGATTGGCAGTACTTTGGGGAGGAGACACAGCAGGGTGATGGGTGGAAGTGACAAAAGAAAGTGGCTACTCTAAAATATGAATTCTAAAAGCTGGTAAAACAAAATTAAGCAACTATTTAAATGTGTGAGCTGTGTAGATTCTGTCTATAACAATTACAGCTAACCAAAGAAATGTCTTTCATCACCATCCAAAATGTCTCATACACACACAGTTAGATAATAACATACTTCCAGAGGCAGCAGAGGGAAGAAAGGTGAGACTAGCCACCAATCCCATAGCCACTAATCCCATCATCTCCAAACACTTCTGGTTTCAACCTGGCAGGTTCACCAAAAGCAGCCATGTAAGACTTTAAGAAAGAGGTATAAGGAGATGGTAGAGTTGAGAAGAGTTCGAGGAAGAGCAACTGTCCAAAAAAAATACAGTTCCAGAAATACACAGAATATTTAGACAACTAGTTGCTGTGCTATCATCTGTCATGTAATACTCTTTTAGTATCATGAAAAAAAACATTTCTTGTCCCTTTTCTCACTCTGCAATAGGTAAATAATACAACACATTATACAGACAGAGATTAAGCTAGGGACCAAACTGACTAAGGTCATAACTATCTCATGCTAAAATAGACTGGAAGTGCAGATCTGTGTTTTCAGCACATGCCTAACTCATTAAATAAAGTTCTCATATCATCAAACTTCCTTTCAGCCATCACCATACATGCTCAACTGCAGAGTGTCAGCTGGGAGAACTCCCCTAGAAGGGACAAGCAGGTATCGTTTCTGTGACAGTCGGTTGCTGCTTCTTTCTGGGTGCATGAATGCCAGGTACATATAAATAAGCCCAAAGCCTCAATACTGACCAACTGTCAGCTCTACTGATGGATTTATATTAATTTACACTCTTTCACTTACCCACATCCTCTCCAGATATCAACACATTGCAGGAATTCTGGTAGAGCTTTGATTTAGATTGGGTGCAACTGCTCTTAGAAGTAATCCATCTCTCAGTGCCAACAAGGAAGACATGAAGACTTATTAAATCCAGAGTATTTCTGCCAACAATTTCAGTAGCTTATGCAACTCTACAGAATATGAATTCTGGTCAGAATTCACTGCAGCACCTGCCCTGCCCCTGAGAACTAATGCATGGCTAACCCACTCAGGAGGTGCAGACACCTTAGTTTAGTATTTCTAACAGAATTCAGCATTGCTGCCATTTTACAGACAGAGAAAGCAAAGCAGAGGGATGAAGAAACATGTCTGTTCTGCTGCCAGAGTTTCAAACGTAGTGAGGATGCTGAGACCTGTACTCCACGCTGCTTTAATTATTAGGCCATATAAAGCAGGCATACTATTGTATGACATGCTCCGAAGAACCAACTTTCTCTGACTCCATGAAGGAAGCATAAATACAGTCTCAGTAGCTGCAAATGCATTAACCCAGTTTGTGATCTCCACACCGAAACCTGCTTTTAAAATAAATAAATAAATAAATAAATAAAAAATCACCAGGAAGCTCTCAGGAGTGTGAATGCCTGGCTTCTGGGGCTATACCATTTACTTTCTCATCTGCCTCGTCTAGCTTGCCTCTAGCATGCTAGGAATATTCCGTCCCAATAGAAATTGAATTGCCTTCATTTGCAGCAAGTATTTCAAAACCACTTTTTAATGGAAGGATTCTTGCTGCATTAACTGTTGTGGAAATTATTGAGAGTGCGTTTGTCCAAGACAGCACAAAAAGTAGATACTTATTACAGCCTTGGATACAAGCCAGCTAACAGAATAGACAGCTTATTTTTAAACAGTTCATCCTTTAGAATATTTACTAACCAAGAACTGCCTACAACAAGGTTGGTAAAAAACACGGCAGCAACAACAGGAAGTTCTATGGGCGAGTGCTAGATTTAAGGGAGAAAGGGGGTTCCCAGAGCCAGTGAAACCGAAGGAACCGCAGCAAAACCCACCAGGAGCCCGCAACTCTTGCAGCCGAGGCTGGAAGGCTGACATCAGCCAACTGTGGGAGATTTCAAGGGCACTGCAGAGCTCGAGTGAGCAGAAGCGCTGCAAACGGGGTGCGTCAGGTTGTGCAGCAGTTCACACGGAGGGCTCTGCATCCTGCTTGTAGGTCCACAGACCAGTGATGTGTCCTAAATCTCTGCCAAAATGTTGGGCAGAGCTGAAAATCAGTGTTACTATGGAGAAAACCCCTGAGAAGTCTGATGTATCCACTCAGACAGACGTGGAAAGGATAGTATGGGTGGTAGGTTGCAGCAAGTGCCCAGCCCTTTCTCCTGATGTGAAGGTAAGTACTTGCAAGGTGTGTGCAGGGTGAGGATCTGTTACGCCATGTGGCTGAGTTGCAAGAAATAGTCCTAAGGCTATGCAGCTCTAGAGGAGCTGAGATAGAGATAGATAGGTGGTTTCAAAACCACGTTCCTGTAGCAGACACCACTGAAAAAGAGGCACTTTGGACCCTGGTGACACAAAAAAGGACACTGCTTCATCCTCCAACCTCTAACATCACCACCAAAACCAGACAGGAAGCTCAAACACCTATAGAAACCCACAAGCAAGCTCTACATAGAGAAAGTTCACCAGCAGCACATAGTGCATACCATAAAAAGAAATGACATGTGGTTATAGTGCTCTGTTAAAAGGGCACCAAGGCATCCATCTGCTGACCTGACAGACAGAGTCACAAGAGGTATTCCACCTGCCAGGAGTTAAGATATAAGACATTGCCAAGAGGGTGCCACAACTTTTCAAAAGCACTGACTACCATCCATTGTTACTCTTCCATGTGGCCATTCATTTTACCAGTTAGAGGAAAGGGGGCAGCAAGAAACTGGTGAATACTGAATAACAACTCCTGGCTACATGGCTGGTGCCACTGCAAGGGTTTGGGGTTTCGTGACAAGGGGACATTCTTTGATGACTATAACCTTCTAAGGAGGCATGGAATCCACCTGTCTTGAGGCAAGGGAATATTTAGCAGCAGGCTGGCCAGCTTGGTGAGCTGGGCAGAAGGACTTGAGGGGTGGGGTCCAAGAGGAATGTGCCATCCCACCCAACTGGGGAATAAATCAGGCCAACCAGAGTAGCAACAAATGTTTCTTAGCTGCCTAAGTAGAAAGACAGAAGTCCAACCATTTCAGGGGTATGTATGGCTATGGCGGATCCTTTTGAACCCCTCCAGGGAAATCTTATTGATTAATCAAGTCTCCGAAATGCCTATACACCAGTGCAGAATGGGGAATAAACAGGAAGAACTAGAGATCTGGATGCAGTCACAGGGCCATGATCTCATCGCAATTAGGGAGACATGCTGGGATGGCTCACATGACTGGAATGCTGTCATGGACAGCTACATACTTTTTCAGAAAAATAACAGCAAGGTGAGGTGGTGCAGTTGCTCTTTGTGTGAAAGAGTAACTGGAATGTATCAAGCTCTGCCTATGGGAAGGTGAAGAATATGATTATGGGTATGAATTGAGAGGCAGGCTAATATGGGTGACAGTGTTGTAGGTGTTTACTACAGGACACCTGATCAGGAGAGGAAACTGATGAGGCCTTCTACAGTGAGCTGAAAGTAGCCTCATGATCACATGCCCTGGGACTCCAATCACCCTGATATTTGCTGGAAAGGCTACACAGCCAAGCATGGACAGTCCAGCAGGATCCTGCACAGCACTGATGATACAGGTGGTGGAGGTGCCAACAAGGAGAGCTCTGCTGCTGGACCTTGTAATAACAAGCAAAGAAGGACTGGTTGCTCTACTACATGGAAAATGTCATCAGCAGGTGAAAAAAAAAAAAAAGTATCTCTTTCACATGCTGTATTCCAGTTTTGCTAATCCTTAAGCCAACTATGAGCATGCAGGCTTTCCAACACTTTTGCTCTTTTTAACAAGTATTCAGGCCAAAAAAAGCCCCACCTCATGGACAAATTTAATCCAACTGATTTTCCTTGCACTCTCACCTTCCAGAAGGGGGCAAATATAACAGATTAATCTGAAAATGGTACAGCTGTACCATCTTTTGAGGTAGCCAAGAAAAATATAATTCTAGATTCAGTCAGATAGCATCTCTCATGCATGTGACCACATCAGATATTTGGATGACTGCTCAAGAAAACAGTAGCCAGGAATCTACTGATATTACTGAAAACTTGAAACAGTGTAGGGGAAAAGAGATGGTGGATCCCTTGCAATGTCATTAACATAGCCAACAAGTTGAGATATCTGGTATTACATAAAGATCTGAAGAACCATATGTTGTTAACATTAACAATTTTACTTCTGTTTTAACCTTATAATAAGCTTCCTATTTCTGCACCATTCTTTATAAATGTATCAGCCTCAACCCCCCAACACCTATGTTCTTGGCTTCTCAGACTAGCCAAACTACCAGCCTTTCTGAGGATACTTCTTGGATGGTCTTAAACCTGAAAGGTCATTAGCTTTTATAAAATAGATATACTACAAAGAATTCTGCCCACAGGCACACAACCTAGTAAGCTGATATTAACTGTTACCTGCTTTCACCTTCCTTCCATGCAAGTGTTTAAGGTGCCATTTTTATCAGAATCTGTTTATGCACTTTTGGTAAAACTTATCCACTGCACCACAAATAGTTGCTATACCAAATTTCCTAGGACCTTCCAGCAAATCCAAGGGGGGGAAAAAAAAAAAAAGAAAAGAAAAAAAGAAATTTTGCAATGAGTATGAGAGGTGCTACTTTTTATGAGCAAATTGGATTCACAACACTATCAAACTCTGCAAGGCATCTGCATTTGTCTGACTGCATCTGTTTTATTTTAGTACTTGATCTATCTTCCCCGTGTTTTAAAAATGTTACAGAACTGCAGTTAAAGACAATTCTAATTTATTTTCTGTCTGTGATTATTTATGCCAAATAAAAACAGCAGAGACAAAGTACAGCAGATGGAATCTTTTTCCCACATTTTTTTTGCATAAACATACAAGCTGAATGAAGGGATAAACCAGCTGGAGAAGTGAAACATCCTCCTAATAAAATGTAATGCTTTAGACAATGCTTTTAAAGCTTCCCTTAGGCTTTCTTCATAGCTATCAGGAAGAACTAGAATTAGGGCATTTCTCTTCTGAGTTCTGCTCTGGGCATATTCCCCCACGTGTGATGCTCAAGTGAATAAGAGCCATCCATTTTTCCTAGCATAGAGCACTGAAGGAAAACGAGCAGAGAACAGCACAGACAGAGCAAAGCTAACACAACTCCATCTACATTTAAACCCATCTTTACCTAAAGAAAATCATATCCTTTTACAGGCTTTGTGCAGAACTGCACGGCTGAACTACAAGTTCTCTTAACAATGTATGTGAATTAGCACTATGGACAAGGGCAGGGCTGGCTAGATGATACTTTAAGACCTCCAGCAAGGACACACACAGAGTAACAAAACGGTGGTTACTCAAGTTGAACAATGTTTCTCCTTTAGCAAAACAGTTTTTCAGACTGTGATGAAATTACACATGCCATTAAAGGAACAACTTTAGAAAATATATTATCAAGCACAGACATTATGTTGACTGACAATAAATGGCTGTGACTCTTATTTCTAAAACCTACTACTATCTGCCTACATAGTTACTGCTACAATATCACTTATATAAAAATCTAAGTTTAGTTCTCAGCAAATTACATTCCTTCATTCCAAATAATCACTTCACAAAATATGGTCTCTTTATATAAGCATAAAGGAAGCAACTATAAACAGACACACATACCTCTATCAGCAATAATTCTATCGGAACTTTTTTCTTTTAAAAAGACACGTGTTCACCTGACAACACTTCAAACTATGCAAAAACTCTCTAACGACATAAGTCTTAAGTAGCTCTACAACATACTGTAATACTGCCATGTCACTTAGATGAGGTTTCAACTATGAAGGCAAAAGTGTAAATACAGGCATACACGTCGTGTTTATGTACCGGTGAACTCCTCTATGACTTTTTCCATTACACAACTGTGCCATTTGACGACTCCACTTACTAAGTATTCATTCTAAGTGCTGCTGGGCTACTATCATTGGTAGATGAAGAAATAATCTGGACACAAATATTCTGCAATTCCACAGACAGGCAAGTATAGAAGGATACAAGCCAGATACAGCCAGAACATCCTTCACAGAAGACAGTGTCTATGACAACAGAAGTGGAGCCTCAACTGTTTATATGAGGTATTTTTTCATGGTGTATTAAAAAAAGACTTGGAAATCACACATCCAAAAAGAGTTGAAGACAACAGCTGCTCTCCACAGTAGTTAGTCATACAATTAGGTTAGATCTCCAGATAACATTCTGGGCCTATCGTCACTGTAGAATTAGATAAGTAGATGTTTTCCTGACTTGTAACATTACAACTGTAGAGTATGCTTAGCCTCATCTCTTCATACACTACACATTGTCCCCTCCCACCACTTCCATCCAAAACACACTACAGATCTGAACTTCCATAGAACCCTCTCAAAATACTTCTGCAAAAGCCATGAGTAATGAAGATCCAAGGAGGTCACTTCAAGCACAAGATGGGGGTATTTTGTAACGCTTATAGGTAAAAATATCAAGAGAACCAAGCTGATGCTATTGACAGGGATGGAATTAGATCAAATAAAAAATGAGCTAACAGAAACTTGCAAGTTTTGAAAGCACTGCAAGATTTAATAGTCAGAAAACAACATCTCTGATCAAAGAACTGGAGATAGTGTAAGAGATACAAAATCATGAGACAACATGTTTTACTAAGGGACTTAAAGAATTTCACCAGTGTAATTTGTCAGGTGATTGAAGTCACCTGAGTGACATATTCAGACACCACCATAGAGAAATTGCATCACGTATTAAATGTCTCTTTACTGTCAAAAATTAAAAAAACTCAACAGATGAAAACGCAGGTTACATCAGCGCAAATTAGCAATAGACTTCCTGTGGGAGAGACAAGCAGCCGTTGGAAATACTAAAGGTAACTTCCAACAATAGCTGCAAATAGTTCACATCCCAACGTCTACACATTAGACTTTATTTAGTACACAAGATACACTTAGTCAAGCATCTCTGAAAGACATTCATGAAATGTATGTCACCAGTCTCAGACAACTAACTGAAAACAATTAATACATGAGTCAGATTAGATCATCAAAGATCCCTTGTGTTCTTAAAAGTCTGCTGCTTCAGTTATGTCTGAATCCCCCAAAAATAAACTAACCTTTAAATACAGCTTTTTATTTGACTACCCACAACTCCGTATAAAATAGAAATAAAATACTTCCCTTGCTAAATCATCAGTAAATTCATTCTCATTTATCAGCTCCTTTATGGAGTTTTGGTACTGGTGCTTTTGATAATAAAACCGGATGAGACAGACAGACATGAGTACAGGCCCTGGGTATTCAAAGACCATATTTATATTGGGATATTTTACCAACATCCTTTCAACATACAGTTACTTTCACTACTATTTCCAAGTATTCTGATGACCAGACTACATTGCAACAGGAAATTCTTGCAGAACTTCTATGTATGGGCAATTTGGGATGAGCAGGGTGATGAATTCATGCCCTGGTTTCACTGGGACAGAATCATAGCCCTGCTATGGACTGCAGGCCATTAGCAGTTTGGAGTCAGACAGGGCAGCTGACCTGAGCTGGCTATAGGTGTGTCCCAGACCAGAAATGTCATGCTCACTATAAAGGTGGAAGTTTGATTGGTTGGGAGAGGGGTGTCTTCTGCTTGGTCTCCTCCTGGCCTTGCTCCTCTGAGGACTGCTTTCCTGTTTGTTGGGACCACCATATACTTGCTGGGCTGAGTATAACTTTGTTTACTCTATGCTGGCATTAGGGATCAGCTTGTCTGTTTCATTAAATCTGTTTTCATTTCAACCCAAGAGTCTCCTCTCCTTTTCCTATCTCCCTTCTTGCCTGGGGAGGGGTTGCTGGGTGGCAGAGCAACTGCCAGAGTTTAGCCCTGGATATGAGCTAAATGTAGATAATTCACTAAGCAATTTCTTTATCCTAAATATGTATTTGTGACTGCATATATTTTGTGGGATTGGGCACAGGAGGCAGATAAGAGGAAGAAAGGACTACATCAGTTTGTCTAAAACACCGGGGAAATGGCAAAGCAATATGATTTTTTTTTTTTCCTGTTTTGATTTTGAAATTAAACATAAAAAAGAAAAAGCTATAGAGAACAGTAAAAATTAAGTAGGCTGAAGATAAAGTGGCTTTTATTAAGTTGATGTAACTTTTTAAAATTTTATTTCAACTTACAGCATTTATCAAGTTAAATTCATTTTAAAATCCCCGAAAACCAAGACACTACTCATGTCCCAAGAGTGTCCTTCAATAACAGAACTTCCCTAAGAAAACTGCACAAGTCTTGCATTAAGTTCTACAATTCCCTTTGCCTTAACATACGAGGAGGAGGAAATACATAGCTGGATAATGCACACACACGTACCAATGCATCCTTCTTAACAACAGCTGCATTTCCTTTTTTGTACCATTTGCAGTATCTTGCTCCACATTTTGGATCATAATTTTCTGAGGACCAAACCCAAGACTTTGTTCCATGGTTATACTGCACCTAACGCATTAGTTAAGGTCCCTGAACACAGTCCCCAGGCACCATAACAACACAAAGAGTAAGCAGAATATTTATTTTCAACTATTTGGCAGAGGCACCTAAAAGCACTTACACCTATAGTAGCCATGTCAGTATAGCAGAGAAACACCAGGGGTGAAAATTACATACCTGCATTTGATTTCAGTTATACACGGCATAAAAATGGGTGTTTGGAGGGAGCAAAAAAAAAACCCTGTTTGTTGCTTGCTGAAAAGACTCCCTTTCATTTATGCAAGGACTACAAGCAGCACGCATGTACAAATAGAAAGGACATTACATCATTGAGTGACTACACCACAGGAAAGGCTGTTCTTGTCGTAGATTCTTCATACAGTGATACAGGCTTGTGAATACAGTCACATTCTCACACTGAAGACTTACATAATCAAAGTATGCAAGGCAAGAAAAATATCTGATCTTATTTTAATATGCATCTTATTTAAGAGCAAGTTACCAAGTTTAAATATTTCATTGTTTATCCTCTAAAATATTCTGAGACTTGAGTACAATTAATCGCCTCTACCTATAATCACAGTACACTAACCTTAACATATAGTGACATAACTGCCTTCTCCCTCCTATATTAACACACACACAGAGGTACAAGAAGTAAAAAATATCTTCTACCGTACAGCTGCCTCCAGAAAGTAACCAGAATGAATGAGCTAAAACTATAGAGCTAAAACTGTAAAAGTGACATTAAAATTCTGGTTTACACCACAGTCCATCCACAGAAACAAGTATTTTCTAGGTGTATATTTCCATTTATAAAGATCTTTTCTTACAAGGGTCAAGTGCAAGCACTGCAGGGAGGTTCCTATGTGAATTTTATCTGCAATCTGATCCTTGCATGGCATGCTGTCTAAGCCTTGCACTGTACTAGGATTTAATACTAGACATACACTTCAGCAGTTACAAAAGATGGACTATTTAAAGGCATGTGACTGTGACCCAGAGAGGTACAAAAACATTCAAAACAGCATTTTATATTGGTTTTGGGAAGGGTGAGTTTTAATTTGATAAAAAAAAAAGGATTAAAAAATGGCCATTGACATTTTAAAAATAAATAAATTGTATACATGCAATAAACCATCATGCCATTTTAAACTTGAAACAACGAAAGTCTATAGGTACCCCTCTGTTTTTCCCTCCAAGTTTTCGCAGCACCAGAGGAAAAAAAAAAAAAAATCCCAAATCTTCACATTTTGTTATCACTTGCCAACCTACTAAAGCTTGCTATTTAATGATACCAGTTGAGAAAACAGTGTGAAGGCTCAGTGAAAGTGAGAGTCACATATCATGTGTTTCATTTCAGGATGGGGGTTGGTTTTGCCCATGCTTTCAGATTGTTTTTAAATAAGCATCAGCAGTTATACAACTCTGTAAAATCTGAAAGAATTTCCCCACTAAACCTGCTCATGTTGACTCTACAAAACATGAATTGGGAAATTTAGGGGCAGCAGCAGCTACTGCAAGATTCAAAGCTGTCAATGTTTACCACACACACTTGACACAAAGGTGTGTTCAGCACACACCCAACTTCCCCGTGGAAGAATTTCACCCAGGTACAACAGCTTTTACCCACGTCTGAAGAAATCCTCGCAACTGCTGCTGACTTGGGTCAGGGGGGGGGAACGTGTGCTTGAGTTTTTTAAAAACAAATCTGTATTTGTTTTCAAACTAGCTAGATAGCCAGGGTCACAGATTAATTCACGGGGTTTTGTCTCCTGTTTTTCACCCTAGAGTACCGTACTCGGCTATGTACCTGTGGGTGTTGCACTGCAGTCCTAGTCTCCCACAGCTGATGCTGGTTTTGATGGAGGACGCTGTATGGGAGGGCACCCCGGAGACACAACCCCTTCAGGTAACTCTTGAGCATCGGAGAAAAAAAAAAGAAAAAAAGGCGTGGGGAGAGATGGGAGAAGGCAAATCGTCTTCACCCATCCATCCCCACAAAATGGGACCGCTTGCTCTGCACAAGAGCACGAAGCAGAAGCTACAGCGCCCGAGGCTTTGCTGTCGCCTCCAGATTGCAGCTAATAACTGACAACGGAACGCCGCGTATCTGCGCAAGGTGGCTCTTCCCCAGCTCCGCCGGGAGCCACCCGCGGGCACAACCCCGCCCGCCAGCCGCCCGCATCGCCCATCCACCGACCAGCTGCTGC
>JANHFX010020374.1:65876-91942 GCA_027560015.1 Chloroceryle amazona | reverse complement strand
A
Organism: Chloroceryle amazona; assembly: GCA_027560015.1. NCBI lineage: Eukaryota > Metazoa > Chordata > Aves > Coraciiformes > Cerylidae > Chloroceryle > Chloroceryle amazona. Next base: position 91,941 of record JANHFX010020374.1, on the reverse strand, counting down.
TGGACCGCGCGGTTATTGGGCGGTAGCCGTGTGCTTTCGGAGCCAGGTTGCTACGCCTTTAAACGGCAACAAAAAGGTCTTATTGATAGCAGGTTACTGTGTCCACCCAAACCAGGAAGAAGTTCTTTACTACGAGGGTGGTGGAGCACAGGAACAGGTGCTCAGGGAGGTGGTGGAGGCCCCATCGCTGGAGACATTCAAGGTGAAGCTTGATGAGGCTCTGAGCAACCTGATCTAACTTGAAGATGTCCCAGCTTACTGCAGGGGGGTTGGACTAGACGACCTTTAGAGATCACTTCCAACCCAAACCATACTGTGATTCCAGATGACTACTAAACAAGAAATCTGGCTTGTTCAGAGTGTCAGATAGGAATTATTTACACACAGGGTGTTATTTTTTGCCTGAAGAAATACTTAAATAGTCTTACTGTGTAGTGAGGCAAGCCTGACTCTGAAGGGCTGCTCAGAGTTTGGCTGAGTACCTGCAATTCTGTACACTAGCAAGCTGTTCTAAGGAGGGGAAGTCTCTGGGATTTTTTTTTCATATCACAAAAAAGGGAGCAGTAAAGAGCTTGAACAAAATCTCCACAGCACCTCCAGAACCTGTAAATGAAAAAGCAAGCTGTATTTTCCATGTACATTTATGTAATTACATCTTAAACTTCCATGTTGCTCAAAATTGGATGTATTTTAAAACAATGATGTAGTTTTTGTTCTATTGCAACAATGTTGTTATACTGGGGCCAAAACACAGAAGCTCTTAAATTTAAGATATTAAGTTCAATAGTGCATTTAATCAAATTCACACCATCTACTAGATTTTTACCATCTTGCCCTTTCCTAGATTATCTCCTCCCTTCTTCAGATAAGTTTACCTTTTTTCCCCTATTATTTACAGTATCAGCTATTTTTCCAGACATAGCACTAAGCTTAAAAAGATAAAAATTAGAAGCTTTCTGACCAGTTCAGCTTTTGTACGAGATGATATAAAAATTTGCTACAGCATGTGTCTTTGCTCTAGCACCTACAAAAGCATCTAAGCATAATTAAGGTAGCTTGCATTTCTTTTGGTTACTTCTCCATAGAGTCTCTTCCACATGAAGTCTCTTTTAAGCATTTCAGAGCAACCAGACAGAATTTAACATTGTATGTAAAGTTGACACCAAAACGTAGCATGGTGACTTTCTGAATTTGAAAATGATATTACAAAGAAAAAATTTCTTAAAAAGTTTTCCTCTCATCTCACACGAGTCAATAAACCACTTAACATTAAAAATTAGTGAGCCTAACTATGTAGCAAAGACAGACGTTAAATACCACTGAAACAGTGAGTGTTAAAAATGAACTTGTTAGAAGTTCACGGGAATAAGAAATTAAAGATTGATAGCAGTGCTAGTTCTGAGACCCTGCACACAGCCACCAGCTTAGAGCACAGCTTAAACCAGCCTGTACATAAATGAAATTAGCGTAAGAATTGTGGTTCATTTATTTTAGGAGGTCTTTTGACATTCTGTATTCAAAATGAAGTAAATGTACTAAAAGGGAGTAAGCAGGGGGATGTCTTAGTTTTGCATGATGTTGTGCTACTATAGCCTTTGAGGAAAGCAACAACTAACCTGTTTCATACAAGTTTTCTGAGATATAAGATGGTTTAGGCACACTTGAAAGCAAACAGCTAAGAAACAGATTTTTGTGACAGTCGTTTATGGTGGTGGAATTCACTATGAAACCACAAGTCACTTCATTACAGTGAAGTCACTTCATGGACAGATTAATGAGGAAACTCAACCAGCTCATACTGAAATCATATCGCTTGGTGATTAAATAGATCCTACCCTGACGACTTTTCTTAAGCACAAATGTGGTAGAAAGAAATAAAGGAAGGTTGGGGAAGAAGGAAAAAGTAGAGAAATGACTGTAGATCATATATCCACTTAGGAAAGGTCCCACCAGGCACCATTCAAAATCTAGAAGTGCATATATTTAGAAGTAATGTGACTTAATGTTTTTACTGAAGTTTGTCATGTTAAAAATATAATTAAGCAGTGCTGGTCTTTCCTATTAAATTCAAATGATTCTGGTCACAAATATCAATCTGTCCAATATCTAAAGCCCCATACTGAAAGCTCAATCATTGAGAAATTTTAAATTCAGCTTTATCAATGAAGACCTTGAAATTTTAATGTGAGATGTGTTTAATTTAGATATCGACCAGAAGATGGCAGCAGTACCCACTGAATTTTACATGACTATGAAATTACAGCATATTAAAGTCAAAACAAATATGGGACATATGCAAATTGTAAATATCAAGTCATAAATCCTGCAGATGCTCTTAAAATATAATTCTTCATCAGGGACTGTATTATATGTGTATTTCTATTTTACTTGCATCTTGATAATTTGCTTCTGGGTCACCTTCAGAAATGAATTAAAAATTGATATATTTTCATATGCCATGGCATATTCTTCGCAAGTCAGAAACCAGTGATTTATTCCCATATTTATAGATTCAGTAATAATACACTGCAGAACACAGGGTGATCTGTGGGTAGTGGTGGATAAAACTTTAAAAGTGTAATTTACAGCTATATGGAAATGTCCATAAGTCAAGGATACAGATATGAGTCCCAGTTATGTGGGTGTTACTGGTCCAAAGAAACTAGAATGGGGATGCAGGGGGAGGAGTGCACTTTACTACTGGAAATAAGGAGGAGAGACCTTTAAAGGGAAAGAAAAAGGAGACTGAAAAAGAGAACAAAGAAGGACCTCTGTAAGCTCTCCAAAAGACAAAAGATCAAATAAATCCCCAAAAGCGGTTTCAAATCATGACCAGTATGTGAACATGTGAACGAAATTAAGAAATAAGAAGAGTAAAATGGAATTTAAGGTGAAGTTCATTAATGAATGCTGCTGTAGGAGCAACAGTATCAGAGCTGAGAGGTTGCCTAAGGATTTTTTCTACATACTAACAATGCTACAGTTTCATCTGCTTTTACAAGCTTCTTCATTATGCTATCAGCTATTGTAAATTCGATAATGCAAGAGTTCTCTTACAATAACCACATTTATGGGAATAATAAATTTGAATCTGTTCCAGCTGACATTTTATGCTATAAGTGAAATAAATATTATTCTCATTTAACAGTGAAAGAACTTCATCTCAGAGTGCGTCAGTTACTCAGCATTTCAGAGCAGAACCAGAATGTGTCTCTACCTAACTGCCACAGCTTTTCTACCAAAACACATTGATATCTTGTGGAAAAGGGATTATAACATTGTTGTAATAAAATTACTTCTCCAGTGTCCACGCCAAGCAGCTAGACAGGTCCCTGGACTTCAAGGTACCCACCAATACAACATGTGTCCCTAAAGAAGGCCGCACAGAGTAAACAATAAAATCAAGAATTTTTCCAGGGGAAAATTAAATAAATATTAAATTAAATTTCTTCACAATAGACAAAGCATGCCTTGCAGGAGTAGTCATCACTACTGTAAGGGACTCAAGGCAAACATCATCAGTACCACTTAAGTTAAACCACAGCATCACCCACAGCAGAGACCAAAATAACTCTGCTGGCAAAAGAGCTCACAGAGTACTGGGCTCATCACTCTGGTTTTTCAACAGTCAAATGAAGAGCAGGAGATATAGATGCCACCAGGACCTGGCATAGGCTGGGATCTATCCTGACCAGGAATTTTTTCCCTATCCTCAGCAGTTCGCTACCACAGACAGCTACCAAATTTAGCCACATATAAAGTGGAATATTGCTTAATGAAACAGACCAAGGCCAGTAGCACCAATGCCACTGATAAATAATACCAAAAAGCATGCCATAGCATTGGGCTCTTACTGTTTTGCCCTCTGTCCAGGTTCAGGGGTCTGCTTGCCATGGGCATGCAGAACAGGAGCATGTACAAAGAGACACCCCCCTCCAGAAGCAGAGGGACATGCAAAATTTATCTACACTCCACATCTTCATTCATTTGCATTTAATTATTCTGCAAACATTGGCCAGCAGACTCAAATGTGGTTTTATTCTCCACTTATGTAGAAATACACCAGTACAGTTGGACCAGAGCCGCAGCCTCTCTACAGTTGGAACACAAGCCAAACACCAAAAGTATTTAATGCACCTGTTACTTGTGCTGGAAAGCACATTTAGAGGAGCACTAACAGCATGACAACTGACCAAAGGCCTTTTCCCTCTCCTAACCTTAGACAGATAGCACGGCTTCCTTCTAACTGTCTGCTAGAAGGCTGAGGGATCTGTAGAAGAAGGGTAAAACTGTTCAGCAAGAAAACCATGTATTTCAATGATGGTAAAGATCTTCAGAACCCAAAGGCAGCACCTAGCTCACAGAACAATTATAGTTTTCTACTGATTGTTCATGGGTAACATTGCTTTTGTGTACATTAGAGTTTGGACTCTGCTCATTCTGTATATAATTGATCAAATTGCTTTTGATATCAGCCCTTCAGCAACCCAGCTTTCCTTCCACAATTTTCAAAACCAGTCTTTACTCAGAGTAGCTTCTGATAATTACTTGACTGTATAAAAACAGTAAACTTACAAATTCTAAAAAAAACCCAAACCAAACAAAAACAAACAAAAAAAACACACACAAAAAATAAACCAGACAAAAAAAACACCAAACAAACACCCAACACAAACACAATGAACTTTGTTACATGGTGGATTCTTGAGAACACACACTGGAGGGGGAGGTTTCTGTGTGTTACTTGCAGAAACAAGCAAACAAACAAAATCTAATTACCAGAAAATCCAGTGCGTAATGTTTCAGCTCCTTCCTTTCTGGCTTAAGAATCTTTTTTTTCTCATTCATTTAGGAAACTATTAACAACATGAATGTGATCAAGAACATGGAAAGCAACCTTTAACAGCTAAGCGATCTCATATTCTTCAGAATGTAGTTAGCAAGAGTTAGATGTGTCTGACACTGTTGGAAGGTTTAGCCATGCTTGCAGATGGCACCCAATGAATAATTATGTCCTCAGGATTACAAATTAGTGGTCATCTGCATTTGATAAGAGTGCAAGACCTCAAGATATTGCCAAAAAAAGAAAATTATTCCACATCTTACTGTCAAGGTGGTTAAAATCTACTTATTTTTATTTTTAAATATGAGGATGCCTAATCTGTCACATCTTACGAGGCTGAAGGCTTCTCACATCACTTCTTTACTAGTTAAATGAAGCAAACAAATGAAGAACACATTACAACATAGTCTAGAAAAACATCAATATTCTGACACGAATGAGTTTTTAAGACCTCTTTTTCTCTGTCCTCAAAAGGAAGGGCTTCATTATCCTGTCAGAAAGAGAGGGCAGAACAGGAGACAGCTGGCTGACAAGCAGTTCTGGGAACAGGAGAGTCATGCTATTTTAGCAGGTGGAAGCATTCTAAAGAAGGGGCAGCATTTACAAACACCAATTCTATGCGTGAAAGCATCTGCCAGTCCAATGGTAAAGCAATGTATATCTCCATGCCTGTCAGGCCCCCCACTTGCAACACAAATTCATGCAATTAAGACATCCCATGCATTTTTACAAGGAAAAAATATCACACATCTTGTTTTGAGACCAATCGGCTGTAATGTATTTGGGACAACCCATAAAACCTACTCAGAACTCCAGGTAAAGGAAGGAGAAGCAGCCTCACAGACAGTTGCAGCTATGCAACAGGGAAGTTCAAGGTCCCAGTTACATACAGGGAGTCAAAAAGGGGTTTCTCAATACCTCCTTTTTCATGGGAGCTAGCGTTCCCAGAATGCTAAACAATGTTGTTGTTTCCCTTTTCACTCAGTTCCATACCCACTCAATATCTCTGCATAGTACTATAATGTAGATTTCTCTTATACAACAATGCTGAAAAGAAACAAGAACTCTGAGAATTTTTGTACTGTCAGTTTCTTGCTGAAAGTGGAGCTTCGAAGGAAAAGCTAACCTTCCATAATATAATTCACAATGTTCTCATCAAAGAATTATTAATTACATGTTGTATGATACCTGCTATCATTTGACTTCTTAGATTCAGGACAATATTTTCCATTTGTAACTCTTTACTGAAATAATCAAAAAAAAAAAAGCGTCTCCTACTACAATGTTGTGACAGTTGTAGTACTTTAAAAGCTGACTACTCTGACAGACCTAAAAATGAGATTTAGTAAGTATCACTGCTGTCAAAAAGAAGCCAAACCAAAATCACTCCACTGTTTTTCTCAGTGACCAGTTGTCATATCAGTGCAACTGATTTTGTTCGCATATTCTCACTCCTCTCTCTGCCTGTTTTTCTGCAGGTTCTGCTTGCCCACGCTTCCACCCTCCCTTTAATATGTTATCACAGAGGCACTACCACTGATGAGCTTGGCCTCAGCCTATGGCAGGTCCATCCTGGAGACAGCTGACATTGGTTCTACCTGATGTAGGGGAAGCTTCCAGCAGCTCATCACAGAAGCCAACCCTGCAGCCCTTCTGTCAGCAAAATCTCACCATGCGAACCCAATACAACACTTTTTCAAAATAGTTTTCATCTCCAATGTCCTATACCTGGAAGTTGTTTCAAAATGCCTCACATGAGAGCATTCTACTGGCTGAAGAGTGGGTTTGTTTTTTTCTTGTGCCTCTGCAAACCTTTAGAGCAGTATTCAAAATAACAGTAAACTAAAGTTAGTTTCTTTTCATCATAAGTACAGTACTTGATAATGCAAATATTAATCATATTTTTTCAGCTGTGGAACAGCAGAAATTATTATAGCATACTTCTAGCATAACTGTCCTCTAGATTTTTTAATATTAGTTACATAATATTAAAATATAACTATAATTTTGTAATTACATTTCTGTATTAATATGGAAATATTTAAACTTCTAAGTCTGGTCACTTAAAAACTTTAGGTTCACACAAACATGTTTTAATTTCAATTTCTGTCTTAAGAACAGGTTTTTCCTCCCTTCCATCCTTCTCCTCCCGATAATGAAGGTGGCCTGTGTGAGTCTCCAGCAGCTTTTGCTTCTATCACTCTGGTGTAAGACAAAGGTCAGACAGAGCAACTGAAACACAAAAAATAACACCACCAAAACATCAACAAGAAATCAATAGCCACTTGCTTTCTTAAGTAAAATGGCAGGTATCTGATTTATTCATATGCAACAGGCAAGCTATAAGGGAAAAGTGTGAGCAGTGACACATATAGAGATCCTTCTTTGTTATTACTGGTGTTGCCTCCCAGCAAAGTGACTCAATCTCCTGCTAAAAATGCTATTTCCACACCTGCTTTTCAAAAGGATCCTTTTTCAGAAAATCCACACATCACTCAGCTTTACTGAATGCTAAAATGAAAAACAGATGCCCACCGTCATACAGCTATATTGATTATGAGTGAAGTTGCGATCATTTTGCATTAACTTGCCTCACAGCACTGGAGTTCCATCAAAGCATCAGAAGGAAATTAATGCTTTCATATAGTGCCTAAGAAAAATATGAGATGTTGTTCATTTTGCCCTCTGGACAAAGAGGTATAAGCCAGTAGCTGAGAGGTAATAGCTTTCAGAAGAGAACATGAACTCCAGACTTTTATTAAAATCATTATTTAATGTGCAAAAAATAATGAAGCCACAGCCCTGGCATTTAAAACAGCAATTTGTAGTCATTTCATGAGTCTTATTTTGTAAAAAGCCAGTCTTTCTCAAATTAAAAATTCATCATCAACTCCCACAGATTATGTAGTCCTTTAAATGATGTCATTTCATACACATTTTTTCCAGCTAAACAAAGAGCCAGTGAAGTGGCAGAAGTAAAACACCTATTTCATTGCGCTCTCTCTAGAAAGACCTTTCTACTCCTTAGACTGTTTGAAACCTCACACAAGGGTTGACTAATGCATTGATATTTTAGTAATTTCACCTTCCAAGGACATTTTAGATCTTAATTTGCCATTCTCCTCACCTCCACTGTACAGTGAGCCTTGAATACAAGGTTCTTTCTTTTCTTTTCATACCTATGGCAGCCCACAAAGTAGAGTAAGAAGATATCAGCTGGCCTAAGTGGATCCCTCTGACTAGCATTTAGTCCATTATGAATATTAGATTTCTTTTTGATGGAAAACTAGGCAGTGAAAACTATTCCTCTCCAGCAAGAATTCTGTTAAGAACTTGTGTGGTAATGTGATGCAGCCCTATCACTATTGACATTTGTTATTTGTTTTATACCCAAACCAGTCGTGCTTGATTCTCTTTAAGCACAAAGTCGTTTTTACTGAAGGAAGTCACACAACATCATAGCACATGTAATGTTTTATCTAATAAATCTTCTGAAAGGTCACTATAGCCTGACAAGAAGTTGCAAGATAACACGTTCATTCTCTGTCTTACTGGCTAGAGATTCTACGCAGTAACTTGGAGAAATGCAAATGAGCTTTACATGTGTATCAGCATGAGAACAAAAATGCACTGCACGTTTTTTCTTTTTCCTGCTTCAAGACTTCCTTTAATTACCATTTGAGCTGTAGCAATGTCAGGATGTTGGGATCCGTTTTGAAAAGAACACTGAAAGAGAGTCAGTTCCTCCCCCCAAATTATTTTAACATATGGACCTGAATCAGCACCTAACACCACCTGTAATTTATTTTTTGTATGTTCAATAGGCATGATAATTTCAATCTCACTCCTCTTTTCATCAGGAGTACATTTAAATTAACATGTTTCAGTGTACGTCCTCTGCTGTCTTCCAAATGTCTATACCCAAACCACCTCTCCAACATAGCATTCCTCTTACAATGGCAATGCAGCTTTTTCTGTACTCCTCTGCAATCTCTACACCTACCAGATAATTAGGGCTAGAAGGAGGCTAACAACGTTTTATCAAGGGACTAAACCATTACATTTTTCTAACTACGCTTTCTGAGAGCAATGGTTTGCTCTTTAGCTGCATTCATCAACAACTCTCTCCAAGGCTCATCTCCAAATATTTTTGATACATAAACTTTCTATTAACCCTACAATAAATGTTTACTCACACATTTGGCAGACTCCTACAGTGTTTCAAACTTCACCAGAAGTGTTAATTAAATTAAAGTTAATAAATTTAATCAGAGTTGCCAGCTGGAAAGATACGATCATCATAGTTACTGTACATTAACTTAAACGGCTTCACAATGAAGGCCACAGAACCCTGTACAAGCTCAGCACTTCTACTACAGACACTGGTAACATTTAGGTCCCTGCTTTTAGTTTGTTACTCAAGAATCTTTGCATCTTTGAAGAAAGTAGGTATATCATATTTTTTCATTCAAGAGATGGAGATGATAGAAAAAAAATACTAAAATAGCCAGTACCTTGATATTTGAGAACCTTAAAAACTGCTTAAAACCTTAAAGTAGTTTTCCTCCCAAAATTATTTTCACAGGTATCACAGGGTGTTAGGGGTTGGAAGGGACCTTAGAAATCTTCAAGTCCAACACCACTGCCAGAACAGGATCATATAATCTAGCACAGGTCCTGCATATTTTGACACTACTGAAAGCTTTATCTTCAAATCTCTGAATTTATCTGTGGAGTTGAGAAAATATAATGAATGTTGACATGCAATCTGTATGATTAAAAACCAAAACAGAACAAAAAAAACATCTCAACTGGAATATCTTGCTGTCTCACAGGGAAAACAGACAACCTTGCACCACTATTAGGACAGTTTTGCATGCCAGTTAGCACTCCACCACAATGTTATTAATACACAAAATCAAAGCACCCTTTCTCAAAAAAATCTCTAACAGAGTGCTGAATACTCCAAGATAAGTGTCTATTTAAAGCTTTCACATCATCTTCCTCATATGCACTTACTTAATAAGATCCAGTTATACAACCCCAGACCAAGGCAGGCAAGCAGAGGTACACGAAACACATTGCTCATTTTTGAAAAGAAACATCTTATATATAATCCAAATAGCACACAGATGAAGCTCTACTTTCATACTTCATATTGCTTCTTGCCTATTAGTGCTATGCACTTTAATGCATAAATTAAAGCATAATATTAAAAATCAGGGTCTTTGTTCACTACATAAAGTTCTGTTGTGGGATTTCAAAGTGCATATGCATGAGAGGCATTAAAGGAGTTGAGTAGTCTCAAAGGAAAAATAAAATTATTTTTAAAATCAGAAAAAAAATAAGTTATTCACTAAAAAAAACAAACAAATGGAACTGGGCAGGTAGTTTTTCAGTTTTTTCAGTATATTCTTTCTTCTACATTGTGCTCATCTTTCCTCCCAAATCCCAGCAAACATCTGAAATTATATATTCAAGAATGGTGTATTTGCTGAAAGAAAGACAAATACTTCTTTAGCTTGAAACTCAATTTGTGGTTGAATGATTAATGTCATCTAGGTCTTGCAATTACATAAGTTTGGGTGTCACCCAGGGAGTTCAGGTTGTCATGCCAGTAGAAGTACACATATTTCTCTTCAATTCAGTTCAAAACAGGCCATGTTTCCCTAGATGGAGTACAGACTCTCTGTATAGTTACAGTCTAGCAACCACCACTGCCTGGTCTGACCACAATAGCTTTAATTTAAATTCTTGTTTCTTTATGGTAAAACAAAATAAACAAGATTAGCCTTTCCTGCATAAACACTCTGTTGCATTGCCAGCCTTCCAGTTACTATTATTACTCACTGATGCCCAATCACTGTTCTTTTTTCAGAGGTAGTAAAGTTGCTAAAAATAAGCCAAAACTATAAAACAATGGAAAGCAATTAATCAATTACATAATTATATTTAGAAACTTTGATCAATTCTTGCTTCACATTAATATTTCAGATGTGCTCTTCTTTCCCCATATCCTCATTAATATTCTGTTAATATTCTCAGTCTTAATTAACAAGCAGTGCATACCTTTTGTTCTCTTCCCTTCTTTTGTGTTTGTCCTTTCACAAAGTGGGTAACACTGTTTCCATCTTCCATAACAATTTGATCTTCTCTATGTGGATACCTGTCATCCCGCTAAGTATCTAAGTCTGTCCCAGGCTAGGATCCCCCAAACCAACATCTGGCCACTCTAAATCAGGCATTTGCTCTTGTTTAGAGCTTCTCCAAGATATCTGACTGCTAACAGTAGCAACGTTTCTAAGAAACTTGGTCAGAAATTTAACAAACTGCAGAATAAGCTACCTTTGCCTAGCTGTTCTGCAGGGTTGAGTTTCCTGTCCACGTCTTAGTTCCTGACATCTGCACTTAAAGTTTGTCTTGCTAACAAAAAAAGGTTTAGGTTGGACATGAGGAAAAACTTCTCTATCAAAAGGATAATCAAAGACTGGAACAGGCTGCCCAGGCAGGTGGTTGAATTGCCATCCATGAACGCATTTAAAAGCTGTCTAGATATAGCGCGAGGATGTGGTGCAGTAGTGGCCCTGGTAGACTAGATGATAACGGTTGAACTTGATGATCTTAAAGGTCTTTTCCAATCATAGTGCAGAGGGACAAAAGTCTGTGAGAAATAGTTAAGAAAATGTTTCTTCATCCACATCTCACCTGCCCTTTACAGCATGAGTGCTTCTAGTCTACTTTAATGCAATGTCACATACACCTGGTTAAACCCCTTCTGACAGGTTTGAGCTCAGTTGTTGGCTCTTGCTCCAAGACAGACTGAAAGGTAGGATCAGTTAAGAAGGTGTTTAAGAAATAGCTACTGATTCCTGTGAGCAATAGTATGCACCCTGGTGAGAATGCTTTTAAATCTTTCTATAGCAAAGACAAAAAAATTAAACCTTTAAAATAACTTTCTTAGTTTTGCCCTGGAGGGTCTTAAAAGTACTCAAAGAAAACATTACTAAATCTCAGTGAGAAACTAAAAAATAAACTGGAGACACAGCAAAGAGGAGAAATTTAGAACGCATCGGTTCCTCTCTTCCTCCCATCTGGCAGCAATAGCCATGCATTAGAGACCTAACACAGATTCCCTGACAACATAATCTCAGCCCCATCCCAAATACGCAACGTCTCTTGCTAAGGCATCTGCCCTGTGTTGGGTGCTGAGGCTGTTAAAGTCCAAGTCATGGCCCACCAAGCTGGTAACATGCATCTGGGGACACATCCACAAACTGCATCCCTCTACAGCACCTCAGAGCCTTGCAAGCCCTACTCACCACCACACAAAAAACCTTACTCCACCACAAAAGCTTTTACCTGTTACTTTCCTTTGTTGTCTGCCATCTCAGCCAGTACATCCCTTTCACACTGTCTCACAGTATATACCTGAACAGACTCCTTCCCACTTGATAGGTCTTTTACGGTTGAAGCATCTTCAGCATCACATCCATAAGAGACAAGAAGCTAACTTTGTGCTCTGCTTGATTTGTGGTCCTGCCTGATTTGTGGTCCTGCCTGAGGAATGTGTTCATGAGTAAGACATTTTGCATACCTTGATTAACTCTCTTAAATGATCTTTCTGTACTACAGGAACATCACTGACACAAGTATGTCACATACAAGGAAAGGAGCACATAGTGAAAAACAATATTTCAGGTCCTCATCAGTATCATTAAAAGGAAGATTGAACGTAAACTATTTTATATATATTTATAACTGCCATTTCAATTGTTCATTCACAATGAGGTAAAAATAACATTTAAAACTTTAATACTAATACCTATCTTGTATTTACTGGCAGTACATGGCTCCCTTAAGCCTGGCTGAGTTTCTTGGATAGTGTAAAAATTAACAAAAGCTGGAAATTCAACTGTTCCAATCCTCCCACCTATTCAAGAAAAATCAAGCTCCTTTAAGGTAATCCATTAATTCCTTAACAAAAGTAGAATTTCAACTACTGTAGTATCATAATTTCTTGCAGAAATTGGAAGTATATACTACTTGGTATGCATATATGTTATAATTACCTTAAAAAGTAATCTTTAAGTAAAAACCTATATACAAACACACTAATAGTTACCAAAATGAAAAAATCTGATTGAGGCATTAAAATGGGCAATGGATCATCACCTATGCCAAACAGCTTAGCTAATAAAATCAGTTACATTTTATTAGCATTATCCAGAAGACATCAACATATAATCACTAAAGAAACTCAGGGTGTCTGACCACAAGACCTTAGTCACTTTTACAGCAAACTGTCTAGTGAAAAAAAAGACAACAGATTTATAACTGGCATCCAGCCATTCTAAAAACCAAGAGCAGATCATCATTCAGCAGTTTCAGCCTCAAAGTTGTCTGTATTGATAATTTCTGTAACAGAGTCAAGAGTTTTATCTTTACACACAAAGCATGACATTTTTGCAGACCACAAAAAACTGGGGGGAGTTCCTGATGCACCAGAGGGTTGTGCTACCATTCAGAAGGACCTCAACAGGCTTTAGAAATGGGACAACAGGAATTGTATGAGTTTCAGCAATGGGAAATGCAAAGTCCTGCACCTGGAGAGGACTAAAACGCCATGCACCCATACGAATCAGGAGCTGACCAGCTGGAAAGCAGACATGTGAAAGAGCCCTGGGGGTCCTAGTGGACACCAACTCAAGGGATGCACTCTTGAAGGAGTGAAGAACAAACAGCCTCTTAAGCAGTATTAGGCAGAGGGGGGCCAGGCAAGTTGAGGGGGATGATTCTTCCCCTCTGTTCAGCACTACTGAGAGATACCGGTGAGTGCTGGATCCATTGGCCTCCACACTGCAAGACCAAGACATATTACAAGACCAGTCCAGGAGGTTCCTAAAGTGTAAGATAACTTCCTGAAACAGCTGGAGAGTCTACCAGGGAAGGGTTCAGTGTGGGGGCCAGTCTTGTTTAATATCTTTATCAATGATCAGATGAGGGGATTGAGGGCACCCTCGGTAAGTTTGCAGATCGTGTTCTCTTCAACCCCTTCAGTGGCAGGGATGAATACTGAAAGAGGAAGGAAGACCCACCTGATCAACCTGTGGCTGGGAGGCTGGTGCCACCAACAGAATTTTGGGGGTTTTGAGCATGGGACCTTTACGCTGCACGGAGTCTGGGGGGACAGACGGAGTTCATCTGTCTCAAAAGGGGAAAAGAATCCTTGTGCGTGAACTGGCTGGGCTCCTTGAAAGGGCTTTAAACTAGGTCTGAAGGGGGAAGGGGATAAAATTAGGCCTGCCAGAGTTGAGCCTAAGGGTGGCAGGCCATTGTTAGGAATTAAGTCATTAGCCCAGCTCAGGTGCCTTACATGCATGCAGCATGGGAAACAAGCAGGAGGAGCTGGAGGCCACTGTGCACCACAACTGCTATGATGGAGTTGTCATTACAGAAACATGGTGGGACAACTCTCACGAGTGGAGGGCTGCAATGGATGGCTACAAGATCTACCAATGGAATAGGGAAGACAGAAAGGGCGGTGGGGTGGCTCTCTATTTTGGGGAGTGTTTTGATTGCATGGAGGTCAACAAGTGTGACGGACCAGTCAAATGTTTATGGGTAAAGCTGAGGAAAGCCAACAAGGCGGATATCCTGTTGGGAGACTGTTATAGACCACCCAACCAGGATGAAGAGGTTGATGAATTGTTCTACAGACAACTGGCAGAAGCTGCAAAATCACAAGCCCTTGTTCTTGTGGGGGACCTCAACTTACCAGACATCTGCTAGAAATATAACACCACAGACAGGAAACAGACCAGCAGGCCAAGGGAAGATCTTATTGCTCTCTACACCTGCCTGAAAGAATGCTGTAGTGAGGTGGGTGTTACTCTCTTCTCCCAAGTAACTAGCAATAGGATGAGAAAAAATGGTCTTAAGTTGCACCAGGGGGGGGTTAGATTCAATATTAGGAAAAATTTCTCTATTGAAAAAGTGATGAGGCATTGAAACTGTCTGCTCAGGGAGGTGGTAGAGTCACCCTCCCTACAGGTGTTCCAAAGACATGTAAAGGTGGCATTCCAGGACATGGTTTAGTGGTCATGATAATGTCAGATAGGTGGTTGGACTTGATGATCTTAGAGGTCTTTTCCAACCTTACTGTCTGTAAGAGACCCCATACCTAAAATCAGCCAAAAGAGAATTGTGGTAGGGTTTTTTTGGTTGTTGGAGAGTGGGTTTTTTTGTTTGTTTTGTTGTTGGTCTTGTTGGGTTTTTATTGTTGTTTTGGGTTTGGTGGTTTGTTGCCTTTTTTTTTTTTCCCCAGAGGGAGTAAGTGATCACTTCACTCAAAATCAGAGAGAGTTGCTCATGGTTTGAACCTCTATTCTTAATATTTTCTGTTTTGCTCAGGTTGGAGTTTTCATTCCTTTTTAAAATTTGATTGTTTTGTGTTTGTTTTATTGTTGAGTTTGGGTTCCTTTTTGTTGGGTATTTTGGGAAGGTTGGGAGGTGGAAGAATCAGGTCCATAAATGCTTTAATATTAATGTATTAATTAATCACAAGCTGATCCAAAATTGTATTTCTCCACAATGACACAGAATGAAGAAGCCCTAGGAATTTTTCTTTGAGTTGCTATACATAACCTGACCTGTTAACAAGAACTTGGCATCTAAATGTATAACAACAAAAACAAACAAACAAACAAGTACTTTTCCCCCATCAAAAGAAGTTTAACAAATCTGATTTCTGCAAAAGGAAATGTCCAGTTAACATGACTTGTTTGTGGGTGTACGCTACCTATTAGTACAGGGCCTTGACTGAATAATGTTCTATAAGCAACCCATGATCATTACTCACTTTTTACACATAAAACAACCTCCAATAGTAAAATGTTGCTATAAATATTTTCTCCTAAAAACACTTGTATTTGTATAATAGTTGTATTTGCTGTACTTCAGCAACCATTTCATGACACCAAAACTGTTTTATTCACATATTCACCCTTCTACAGTTATCATTGTAAGTCACTTAGATACAACATGCGTCTTGCAAATGAAGTATCACTGTACAACATAATACAAGAAGTCCCTAAAAACATGTAGAGCATTGTAGCAAACAGGTGGCAGCTGGATTTAACAAAAGAAATAAAAATGTGTTCAATAATCTTCCTTAATGATTAATATATCCCACATGTAAAAGCCTACAAAAAAAAACAAGCAACAGCTGTAATTTACTAGAGGGGGTAGGACAGCTCGGCAGTAGAAGCCATCCAAGTTGTAAAATGACAGTGTATTAGTAGTTCCCATCCATTTAATTACAGTTTAAACTTTCCAATCTGACACAGTAATAAATTTTAAAAATGCTGCATTACTGGCTATTTTTTCTTCTTTAAGACAGATGTTGTACATGGTATATTGTGGACCTTTTCCATCTCTTCCTTTCTTGCTGGTTATTGCCTGGCTAACAGGATGTTTCATTTTTAATGAAAAATACATTAGTGCATTAAGATAAGGTCATCAGTTCTTAAGTTAAACGCAATTTCTGTAATAAAATTAATTGTATAGCCCACATAAAATTTTTTATGTGGGTTAAACACTTTTAATTACTACCTAAATTTTGTTCAACTGAATGTTTAAATGGAGCATTCCCCTATAAAAAGAATGCATACTGTGAAATGCCTTCACAGTTCTTTATGGCATGCCTTCTATGTTATACTGTAATACAGTAAGTGGTCATCAGTGTTAAAGTCTACATAAGTCTCTTGAACCAGGCTGAGGGGAAGGAGGCAGAGGAAAGAAAACCAGGATGGAGATTCCAAAGTCAGTCAGAGCACCCTAGTATACAACATTATAAAGCAGAAAATGTTTTGGCAGTTTCTTCTAACTATTTTTATGTTTCATATAAGTAGCAAATATTACTTGATATAAATATCAAATTGTCACTGTGGTGGAATTTGATCAGACAGATCACCTCATTACTGTAGCAATTTTTGGTTATTAAAAAACGTCTTGTTTTCTCAGTAATATTTATATACTCTAGCATGAAGTGGAACAGCTCACAGATAAAAGACATTAGGATGACTTTATCCCACTAATTTGAAGTTCTTCTGAAATGCGAGATAAAACACTAATAAATTTGCCATTCCATTCAAAAGCAGAGATATAACCCTGTGTCCTCTAAGCCTTGGATGGCATAGATGGCTGTTAAAGGGACTTGAAACATTTACATTTCATAAATGGATATTTTTTGAGAATAAGGTTCTCCCTTAGGAAAATTATGGTTTAAGCAGAATTCAAGTGTTTTTTGGGGTTTTTTTTCCATTCAGCTCCTGAGCCTCCAACAATAATATCCAAGTAGTAACTCACCCCAAGTCAGATGACATTAAACTGCATAATGATAGACCTCGCAGCTCAAACCATGGATTTATGAGTTAACTCAACATGCATACTTTTTTTCCTAGGTTTTAGTTTTATGCCTACAACTCAATGTATATTATTCAATTGATTTATGAAAACAATATTCAATATTCCTATACTAAATGTGCTTCCATATTTCAGAATGAGATTAAATTTATATTCTCTCCATTGTAACTGAACTGGATTTTGTCAACAACAAAAAAATCCTACAAAGAAAAGAGAATTATTTTAATTAAAGGAAGCTTTGGAAATACTAATTTTTTATGGCCTTGGAATTAATAAACTGTTAGATTAGCTAAGTGAATGTATAATATTCCATGACAGAAAAAGTTGATACAAGCACTTTCTATACTGTTCCTCACTGTGTTTTCTAAGTGTACTTCAGCCATTAAAAAAAACAAACAAACAACAAAAAAACCCAAACAAAAACGAAACAAAGCAACTCAGTTTTCTACCATAGCATCCAGGAGGAGTGATTTTGATGCAGCTGAATGAACTAACATCTTTATATTATTCCCAGTAATGTAATTCCCTGTTTTGAAGTCAAACACAGTCAAACCACATTAAAAGTTTTTAGCTCTGGCACTACTTACATAGAGGAAATCATTGTCACTCTACAGGGAGAGTGAGAGAATAGCACAAGGGAAAGCACAGTAACCTTCAGCAGCTCAAAACTAGTTAGAGACCTGTCCAGTTCAAAGCTATTTGGGCATCTGACCTCCAAATCCTAGTCAGTCTGTAGTGGAGATGTGAAAGAGGAAGAGGGAGAACAGAAACAGTCCATATACATGTTTTGATATGTATACTGTGTTTGGGTATCCAGGCATGCATGCAGGAAAGCAAATAAATGATTAGCACTTCAGCTGGGCATCCATGAGACATTGGTAGTAGAATACAGTAAGGAAGGTAAGACTACTCTAAAACCCACCCATATGGATGGAAATTATCTGAAAATTCAAGTTCTAGAAAACACCTGGTGGAAATATGCCAGACAAGCAGTAAATGAGCAAAAGTGCTTATTAGGTTCTTTCCCACTTTTGTATTTTTTAATCAATTAACCACATGTTTTCTTTTCCTCTCACTTAAAGGCATTTTGAACTATTCATACCCTCCCTAGGACTAGAAAATAATTACTTAACTGTTATGTAAAAGTAGTAAGTTTTCCTCAGAGTCTCTCAAGTTCTTGATTATCTGACATATCTAATGAAAATTTCTGCTCCTGTGGTATTAAGAATAAGTATTCTGAGATTTTTTTAAATACATCAGAGTAATTTTTCAGAGCTCTTCCTTTGGTTGTCTTCTCTCAATCATTTAAATTAACTCAAAGTCAAATAGACAAGTTTATGGTAATGGTTTTGAAATTCTAACTAAATTACTAAATTACAAAAAGAGATAAAATTTCATAGCAGCAGTCAGCACAGACACTATTAGTTATTTGAAAATCATCAGTCCTAGATAATTTCATTAAATCAAATAACTCAACAGGTGTTTCAAAAATTGCTTATAAATATCACATTTAATAAGATAAGTCTAACAAGATGGTTACTCAAACGATTTAAAAAACTGCATTCACATCCTTTTGGCTACAATACATTCTAATTCTCTTATCAAATTGCTGTCATTTGGCTACTTCCTTTTGGTCTCTTGCCCAGAATAATTTATCTATCAAATGAAATTTCACAGGTGCAAGACTTACAATGAAAAATGCATTTTGGGCATTTTTTAATCATCTGTAAGTTTTTTCTCAATAAAGTTCCTTTTTAAAATTAAATATAGTTTGAAATCCCTTACATTTTTGCTAAGGCTGCTCAATTACACTTGGAAATGAAAACTTTGATTTTTTGAACAACTATCCCAATTTCTCTTTCACTCCAAAATTATATTCACTCCTTCCTCCTGTTTAAGGGGGAAAAAATAAAATATCATTTTTAGATCTACAAGAAATCCATAATATTCTCACCTTTTTTGAATACATTTGGGTTTGCTAGTGACTCCAACAGCTAACATTATGAAAACATGATAAACACTATTTTCCAAAAAAAGCAACATTTGAAACTATTTTTGAAGTATGCAAGTGAAGTCAGAGGTTCACAAACAACCTCTACATTAACAGATGCACTCTCCGGTTAATATTTGTATATGACACAGACATCTGTTAGTAGAAAGGAGGCAGCCTTGGTCCAACCGAGAATTCCAGTACCACCTCACATTATTGTTTTTCTGAAGCCATTGCCACCTCTTTTCTCAGCAAAAACGTTTCAAGGCTTTGCAAGTCAGATTCACAGTGGAGAACAACAGAATGAATATTAATCTAAATATACTTAAAATGCAATTTTCCTTGATTTCACACCTACTCCTGTGGAAATTACACCCTCTGGTGATCTGCAAGATGTCCAAAAACCTTCACCCAGTGCCTGGCTCTTCAAGATGCACCTCTGCCTTGAGGTTCTATTTTAAACGTAGGCCAGCTCTGGCTCTGAGGGAAACTGCCTTGCACTTCCCACAGCAACACATCCTAGCTTTTATTACACTCAAACTAACATAGCACCTGAAGATAACACCGCTCTAGCAAGCCTCCACAAGAATCAGAAGTGACACAGATTAAAATGGAATGGCTGTGTACACCAGCACCACCTGGTGATAGCTACAGTGAAGCACACAATGATTTGTTTGGATCAGACTATCATGAAATCCAGGCTGTGCTAGAAGTCAGTTTTTCCCCTTGACACTCTGCATGGCACACTGATTTGGAGACCTGGGTTTGGGACCAGGATGCTTCAATCCCAGCACAGCCACCACCCCTGTCCCTGGAAAAGCAAGAATTTATTCATGCATGGCTCTCCTCCACCAGCACATACCTCTCCTTACATTTCAGCTATGTGTACACAGCACAGCGAGGTGCAATACCATAACACCTGAGTTGTTGAGCATGGGTCAGACATATTTAGTAAGGTCCCTGCATAAAACAACACATGAGGATTTTCAGGTATCAACATAACGGCATCAGCAACCACAGATGTTGTGATAAGTCTCAGTGTAAACTGTCTTGCAAGATTCAGCTGCTGTGAGCATTTCAAGTAGGCTTTCATTGTCTGTGTAACATCGTACAGAAAACTGTGAAGTACTTAAGGGTGTGTAACCCTGAAACCCTGTAATTACCCAGTACTAGAAACCCTGACACTGAATATTGCCAATGATAGCAACAGGCCATGGGCTTTGTATGGTGCTCCCAAGAGCTCCTGCAAAGGCTTGCTTTGTTTAAGTTTGCCTTCATCTTCGTGGAGCTTTGTTTTCACTTGACTTAAACGGCAATTAATTTACTGATGATCTGGCTAAGGCTAATTTGTTTTATCTTTGCTGGACAGAACTAGTTTTCCAGGGTAACAAAAAAAAAATAAAATCAAGCCCAAGTATCTAACGTGCATAAAAATGCACTATAAATAGTAAATTTGGGTGTGACATAGTTGCAGACCAAATGGAAGAAAAAAATAACGTGTAAAACTCATATTAGCAAATATAAAAATGATCAAGTGGCTCCTCGAGTGAGGATGACACCCAACACAAGACTGACCCGATTTCACATTTCAGCAAGGAAATTTGCTTTAGGCATCAGATCAACTACCACTAAAGAAAGTTGGTGAAACCAGAAATCCTATGAGAATATCTGCTTTCATCACCACTGAGCATTACAAGACCATCGGTTTCCTTGGGAAGCCACTACACTAGGAGGGATATTTCCAACTGTACTGGCCAAAGTTGGAAGGTCCAGATCTACAAAGTGGGCTTAGAGCCACAGAAGCACATGGCTCAATCTGTCTGCACACTGCCTCTTCAGCAGATATGTGAATGCTCAAGCAGAATAACTCCCAATGAGAAATTCCAGCCACTGCTATCCTGGAGCTGACCTCACCAAGCTGACAGACCTTTTGTAAATTGATAAATTAGTTCTTAAAGAAGGTAATAGTTTTCTTTCAAGATATGACAAATTATTCTTTTCTTCAGCTTCCCATAAATTTATGAATGTATTTGTTCAGGACAGGACTACAAATCTAAGTTTACGAGGAACCGTTTTAATTTCCTAGTCTCAAAAGAGCAGCAAAGCTGGCAAACCTGATCACTCTGTCTTTGATCTTCCTTGCTTGTAGACAAGCTGCAAGAGATTAAGCGCTTTTCCCATTACTTAATCACTTAAAGTAATACTTTAGGATTCCCAAGGGTAAATGCATTAGGCTACTGATCAGTCTTGGTGCCTTTTTTTTTTTTTTTAAAAAGGGACTGAAAGATTTATAAAATACTGTTATTTTATACAGTCTGGATTAGATTTTCAGAAATTTTTTGATAATTTAGGGGCATAACTCTTGTTTAAACCAAGAACTAGAGGGAATTTAAATGGCTACTTTTTAATGTCATATAAATAGCTCATTAATATTTCTTCCCATGTTTCATATTGCATACATACTTTCTTTAAGGCTACCAAAAAAGTGTTCTTACGTCTGGAAAGGGAAAACTCAGTCTGTTAAATTAAAATCCTTGATTATTGCTGTGCTGTACAACAAAAATTTAAGATAAAGCTTTGCAAGAGTTTTATCCCTTCCCTACATAATCTATGACCCCCTTATCCCAGCTCCAACTGCATGAAGCCCCAGGAAATCTCAATCTGGAAAGTACCGAATCCTTAAGGAAACTGCTTGAACAGTTCCCATCTTGTATATACACTTTTTAACTTGACTGCATTTATATCCTTCCAGAACAATTAAATTCTTCCCATGAAAGCCACAGGAAGTCAAAGGAAGCCTTACAAAGGATGGACTTTTTTCAATCCCAGACATAGTGACAACTGTATAATACAATAATGGCATATACATGGGATTACTGCCAAACTCTCATCCAAGACACTCCGATGTCTTCATCTTGTCAAATATGTTCTGCAAATAAAATTATATTATGGAAAATTAATGTTGTTACAGATTTTGGCATGAAACCATAGTGATTTTTAACTCCATTGCCTTCCATGATTCAGGATATTAATTGGAACGTAAATTGTACAGATGCACATTCTGCATTAAGCAACCTTTTCCTTTCAAGGTCTTAAGAATCATTTATAGAATGACCACCCTATGAAAAGCAAAAAACCTTATCACACAAGAAAATTAATACTGCTTAGATAATGTAAGTATTTGTAAAGTTTAATATTCTTAAAAAAAAAACATGTATTCAAGCATTTCCAATGACTTTTCAAGTAGACCTTGATTTCATGCAAGAAAACTTACTTCCTTGTTACAAATTTTGATAGCACCACTAAAAAGTCCTCTTTGAAAGCTATAGAAAGATAATTACTAAAATGTGCACATACTAATTCCAGGATTAGCACTTGCAATGGTACAGTATGGAAGCTGGCATTGCAACTCCCTTTGCTAGCTGCCTAAGGAGACCAGACATGTTTGGGATCCACTGCCTTCATCCTTCGTAAATTTAATTAATGCTCAAATTGAAATATCAAAAATCCTTAGTGAACTCTTACTTCATCTGAACTTGAAATTGTCACACCTGAAAAACATAATGAAAAAACCCAAAATACTTTGACCCATATCATTACTCATTCAAATGTTATTATTTCCAGTGGAACCAAAATATTTCCTCAAAATATAAAACTATACATAAAACATATCTATCTCATGCAGCACCGAAAATTCGAATTTAGGCTTTGGGGGAGAGAGTGTGAAAGAGTAGAGAGAAAATTAATACTCTTAACATTAAATCTTAGAACTAAGAGTTCCTATACCTCTAATTATATTAGTGCAACCACTTCTCATTTATCCTCATTGAGAAAATAGAATCACAACTGCCACTTGCATTAGAAGTCACCAAGTTATAATCCATTTGCACTTCAAATTGGAGCATAAGGATGCCAAAACTATGCAAAGGTGAATAAAATACTTCATTACTAACTGTAAATAACCTTATCTTTAAGACTGGATATAACAGTTTAACAAGGAAAAAGCAGCAGCAACAAAAAAAGGGCACCAAACTTGTTAACTTTCTCCACCGAGATAAAAGAAAGCAAACTCACAATAATAGACATCCAAAGTCCAAGCAAACTTCTAGCTTTGCTTCTATTTCTAAAAGGATTAAGCAGTCATTATTTTGTCAGATATTTCTATTAAAGTACCACAAATATTATCTCTGTCCTATTTTACTGATTTTCAAATAAAGATGTATTTTCAAAACACAACACTAAACTGTTAAGGAAAGACCATCAAAATCTTTCAACTGTCATCTAAATTGAAGGCTTGTTTTCTCTGCTGATTGCCTATCACATCCATTTGAAGCAGCCCTCCATATTCAAGTCATGACAGCTCTTCCAAGCATCCATGGGGGAAAGAGAGAGAATGATGGAAGGGAAAGCTCAGCTCAAGAACTCTCTGCCTCTGGGTCAACAACTGGCCACATTAGCCCAGGAAAAGCAGCAGCTGAAAGCAAGTATGTGAACTTGGACAGCTGAAGTCATACTACTCATTCAGATTCAGGCTTAAAATACAAAACCTCACTCTGCCCTTCTAATTACTTATTTTTCCTTTCTTTTGTCTTTAGAAATGCTTGAACTTGTTGGTTTGTTATTTTGTTTGTTTGTTTTTTTTTTTAATTGAGACAATTAAAAATCAGACCAAAGTAGAATGTGCATCACAGGAAACAAATTTCTTGACTGATGTTACCCCAAGTTGTTAGAACATAAAACAGTATCAAAAAAATAGTAAGGAATTATGACAAGTTCTACAGTGAGAGAATATGTAACATCCTGACAATGACTTTTACAACCATAGAACTGCAAACCTGGGTCATTTCTAAAACAATAGTAACAAGCTAAATTTAGACATTATTTGATTTTTGAGGCAAGATAAGTTTGTAAAGACTGACTTGATATAATGATTCTGGAAAGAGTAGCTGCTGTTATCTGAGATTATTTGAAGTTTTGTTGAGGGGGGATGGTTTGTAAGCAAATAAAACATCCTGTAAACTTAAATGCGGTTATCACAAATACACCAATACTGTGTTCATTCACAGAATGTTTGTAGTAATAAATAAAACCAGGATTAACTAGTTATGGTAATTTTTGCCTCCACTAGGGCAGATACTGGGTAAGTAAAATAAACTGCACCAAGTGCTCTCCTCTTTATTTGCTTGACATGTTTTCCTTTTCTGAGAGTTAGCTGTTCACTCTGGTAACCAGTAAATTAAAATCACAAAAAAGCTACATGAGTAAAAATATTAAAAAAAAAAAAAAGGGATTTGCATGCAATACTCTTTTCTTTATTTACTAAGATAAAATCGGAACTCCTTTCTGCCCCAGAATTCAGACATGATGTAAAACACTTCCTCACTCCACAGCAGGAGGAAACTTTTCTGATTCTGCACCAGCAAAACCAGTTCAAATTTACTGTACTAAGATGTAGGGTACTAAACTCCATGGTCATTCCTCTGGATTCAGATCAGGGACTAAAAATTCCTATTGTTCAGATAATAATTTCACTTTTACCTTAGGAAAGGGAAAATAAGATACTTCCTTTCAAGATGCATAAAACTAAATTTGAACATCTCATTAGCATGCTGAATTAAGAGTTGTGTAATTCTTCTGGAAACTCCCTAATGCCTTCATTCCATTTAGTGTATTTCATTAGCTTTTAAAAAGGACAGGTAGATCTCCAGTCTCATGTTCTGCCTATGCTACGCTTCCAGATTTAACTGTATTTACCCTGATGTCTATAGGCACTACATACAGCAGCACTCGATGGAAGTCACATACCTGCACATGTTGACAAGAGAGTACATGCCACATATGCAACAACAGAAGCGTAAAGGAAAAAAGCAGCAGAAATAGAGATATTTTCAAGTAGAACTGAATCACAACAACATGCATCCCCTTCCATTCTATACACAAAAGATTTAATGTTTCATTCTGACAATGCAAAAAGTTTGCCTTAACTGAAAATGTTGAAGATTTACATTAATAGAAAGATGTATTTTCCTTTAATATTTCAATACAGTATTTTGATTTTTAAACTCAGGCTGCAAAAGAAATCCCAATTATTGCCTTGACCTCTCAAATTTCCCAACTTTTTAAAAAAAAAGACTCAAATTTTGGTTGGTCTCTATGGGATATTTTACATTAGAAAATAAGCACAATACTATGTATTATGCTTGGATGACGTATGTACTCAAAAATCAAACAATGTAATTTTTCTACTCCTTAAAAAAATCTGCTTCTAGAAGAAGCTTTAATTTGTTAGGGCTGCTCATGGGCTGAGTAAAATAGGTATTACTATTTAATTATTTCATTGTACTTCATCTGTCTGCATCCTTCTCTATTCTTACCGTATACTTAGACGTCAGTCAAGGATCTACATCAGTAGACTGTTTCTGCATGTGGTTGTATAATTCTCATCACAGTGGTGTCCAGCTAAATGTTTCAGATTCTTTGCAATACAAGAGTTCACACAAGTAATAACTGCAGTTATATACATAACCACAGCACCAATCTACAATGACTCACAATGTATGGGAGTGGGGGAGGCTGGACATGTACGAAGCATACTTCAAGTAAATAAAATAACTTGAAAGATTAAATAATAACCTGTGACTTTTTCTGTCATTCATTTAAGCTTGTTATTTCAACTTCCTTTGCTACACGTAACATTAATGCTCTTACTAAACAGATATTGGTGCATAGAATCATAGAAATGTCTGGGTTGGAAGGGACCTCTAGAGGTCGTCTAGTCCAACCCCCCTGCTGAGAGCAGGGACATCCTC
>JANHFX010020374.1:44889-65776 GCA_027560015.1 Chloroceryle amazona | reverse complement strand
ACAGGTCCCAGTACAGACCCCTGAGGGACACCACTTGTCACTGATCTCCATCTGGACTTTGAGCCATTGACCACTACACTCTGGATGTAGCCATCCGGCCAATTCCTTATCCACTGAACGGTCCACCCACAAAATCCCTATCTCTTCAACTTGGAAAGTAGGATGTTGTGGGGGACCGTGTCAAAGGCCTTGCAGAAATCCAGATAGACCACATCCATAGGTCATCCCTTGTCCACGGATGCAGTCATTCTGTCATAGAAAGCCACTAGGTTTGTCAGGCAGGATTTCCCCTTAGTGAAGCCATGCTTGCTGGCATTGATCACCTCCATGTGCCTTACCAGACCTTCTAGGAGAATCTGCTCTATGATCTTCCCAGGCACAGAGGTGAGGCTGACAGGTTGGTAGTTCCCTGGGTCCTCCTTTCAACCCTTTTTGAATATAGGTGTAACATCTCCCTTCTTCCAATCACTAGGGACTTCACCTGTTGCTACTGGCTCCCTGTTCTTGTTCTTCGGGGGGGGGGAGGTGAAGGGGGGAGTGAGTATGTTTCACCTTTTTTCATTGATGTACCTGTAGAAGCCCTTCTTGTTATTTTTTGTGTCCCTTGCCAATTTCAGCTCCAGCCATGCCTTGGCCTTCCTGACCTCATGCCTACACAATCGGGCAGCATATCTGTGCTCTTCCCAGGATACCTGTCCCTGTTTACATTGCCTGTGCAGCTCATTCTTACTTTTTAGCTTGACCAGCAGGTTGTGACTCAGCCATGTTGGTTCCTTCCCTTTCTTGCTTGATTCCTTACACTTAAGGATCAAGAGCTCTTGTATTCTATGAAAAGTGTTTTTAAAGATCTGCCAGCTTTGTTCTGCTCCCTTGTCCCTGAGGACCATTTCCCAGGATGTCCTGTTAATTAATTCCTTGAAGAGCTGGAAGTTTGCTATAGTTACAGGTACCCAGGAATACCTGTATTTCATGCAGCCCAGCAGCTCTCAGGGCTTCATAAATATCTTGAATTTGCAACTCTGATTTCTTCAAAAGGCGATTAAGGAAAAAGAGAGAATTGTTACAGATTACTCTGCTCTGTTCATGCACTCTCCTTCCTGCTTCTTTAGTTTGAGTAGTAGTGTCATTACTACTCAACCAAGTTAAAAGACAAGTCAGCACTGGACATGAACAATTTCAGCTGGAGGCCTTAAGCTATCATTTATTCTCTGCTCCTGCATTCATTATACATTCTCCAGAAGAAGATCATACTAATTGCCAAAGTACTCTATTTTGAAAAGTTATCACCAACTACCAGACAGTAGCTTAGGGTATTTTTCATCAAGGCTCAAAATAATCAGTTTACTAATATTTAGAGTTAATAAACTTCCTTTCAGTTTTTGGAGGAGCTCTTCTTATGCTTGGATCGAGAATTTTAGACAATCCTGTTTTAACACTTTATGAAATGTGATTGATTTATTGTTCTGTCATGGTATTTATTGGATAATATGATAAATTCTATATAATTTATCACAGTATTCTATAAATATTGCAACAAATTATTAAAGTAATAAAATCTTGTGGCAGAAATTTAATGAGATTATGTCACATTTGTGTTAAAGCCAAATGATAAATTGTGACATCTGCAGTGGCTTTTACCACCTTAAAAGGAAAAGACTGTGCATTCTCTTAGCACAAAGCAAAAGTCTAAATCTCTACTTTGTGCTACAGGACAGAGAAAGCACAACAGACAAAACTAAACTTCTATGTCTAGCTGCACAGCAGTCTTTTCTCAGTAATGCATAACAGTTCTGCCTAGGTACCCTTATTCAACACTATAGGGTAGACTTATATTTACAGATTCATTTGGTGCATTTCATTCTTTGCTTAACAGGCTTCAAATCAGTGATTTAGTTTAGGCATATTTTTGAGGAAAACACTTTTGTGGTACTATTCTCCTTTAATTTTCTTCTGTCAGAGCTTACACAGCCTATGAAAAAGCTCATCACTATTATCCTATTGTCATAGAAGTGAAGAAGAAAAAAAGTAAAAATTTTCCTGGAAAAACAACTTGGGAAGTATGTAGAAAAGGTTGCCACACCATTCACTTACAAGTCTGGAAAGGAATTTATTTTCATAGGTATATCAGATGACATTTGTAGGAACTGCTTAGGAGGATAGCCAGTCTTTTTGTAGATGTGCACACATGCAAACACACAATTACATATTACAGATTTAAGAAGTTGTTCTCAAGTCTGACATGCAACTGCTAATTTTTTTTTTTAACCTTTCTCAGTTTTATATGAGCAGCTAAGGTAGACTGTGTCTCACAGATTTAGAAATACTTTCATAAATGAAAGAGAAGATTTAGTATGTCTTACCATTATTCAGCTGGAGTACTAAATCTTTTATTATTAGGCATTCTGCTAATTGTCTCCTGGAGGAGTTCAAAGTTCCAATGATTCATTCAGAATCTCTTTCTACTTATCAAAAATCAAGTCATCCAATAAAGAAGCAGAAAGCAAACCATGTGAATTAGATACCCAATTCCACCTAACCAAACTCCCTTTGAAAAACAGATTACAATCCATTCATAGATTAATCAACAAGGTTTAAATCTACCTCACCACACTTCATTACTTCATTAGGCTATAACAATAGAAAGCTGTTATACTTTCTGTGAACCTTCTGTGTACATTTATAAGCACACTGAAATACTCAGATGTGTTAGCTGTTCATACCTCAAGTTATAAACTCTTTGAAATTTCAACGACTTTATTATTTTAAAAACAAGCAAAAACAAGAAAAAAGAACCCAAAACAGTTGCAAAATGACACTGAGACAAATGATGCTAAAACTGTTTAAAGAAAAAGTATTTTAAGAAAATTTATCATACTAGAAATACAAAACAAAATATATGTACTTTTATATGTAACAGAATACTAAAAATTTTTTTTCCCCCCACAGGTATTAATTTTACTAACTCTAAAATTTCAGATGAGTATTAATACCGGCAGTAGATTGGCTCTTCATCCTGTTCCTTTATCACGGTAACACTGCAGCATATTTTATTGTATCACACCAACTGCCTGCTAGCTCTGTACTCAATGTTTTCAAAAGATCAGTAACTCTTGACTTCAGGTTATCAGAATAACACATTAACTACTGACACATACATTTTTTGGACCAAAGACTGAGAAAATCTCATTCTGAAGCAAGTTTTTATTCCTACATCCCTAAGAAAGCTAGCAGTTATAACCATGAGCTTTTAAGCTATTGAACTCGATACAAAAACGTAAAGTTGGGCCATATGCTCAGACGTACACTTACACACACTTATACTTGCCCTCTCATGGCACTAAAAACGACTCTCACCTTACCTGTACATCTGTTTAACAAGGGCTCATGTTGTGGGGTTTCAGTTTTAAATGTTGCCACCTTGTGGTCATTCATGGCAAATACAAAAGTGCTCTTCATGAAGAACAGTAAGGAAAAATATGTTGGGAATTCAAAGAGCAACCTTTTATAATTTTAAGATTCTGGAAGAAAAAGCTTTAAATTTATGTGGTCATTTCCACAATTCCAGGCCTGAAATTTAGTGTTCTATAGTTCTGCAAGAATCTTACTCATTCCCTTTGACCAAGCAAGTCTCTTTTTCCTGGACCTACATCACAAGTACATTCACAGAAGCACTACCTCCAGCATAAATTCAGTCGCCTTACTTGTCATTTTTGCCATCAACTGTCCTTACAGGTATAAATTAATAATTTGGGGGGTTTTATTTAACTTGCCATCCCCCAAGAAAAAGAAATCCACCGTGACCCTGTAATTTCTTCTACTTCTTCAAACTGTAAAATTCCTCACTGCATAATTTTAGCCATGAATTATCTATGCTCATGTTTCTTTTGCTTTCTGTGCACAAGTGGAATAGACAAATTTTCTTGTTTTCAATAATTAAAAAAATAAATCAAAAATAAATAAAAAAGAAACACGACTCTCAACATCTAACTCAGTCTAATTATACAGTATCTCATAAAAACCTAGTGGAGAATTCATTTAAGAGCCGTACCTAGTCATCGTTTTGTTAGGCACAAGAAAACCTACTCAGTTAACATTCATCTTTATACTAGTTCCCATAAAGCTATTTACTGTTATTACAGACTACCTTGCTTTTACAAGTTTTGCTGTAGAGGTACAACAGGAAAAGGGGGGGTGATGGGTAACCGTAACTCCAAACCAGAACAGACCACGAAAACTAACATCTAAATTCCACTCCGGTAGCTGTGTAGGAAAAAATAAATCCATCAACATCCTAACTACCCTCTAGATCTCCATAAAAGGTCTAACACAGAAAGTTTATTAGAATAATTTTATTTTGCTCTTCTGTGGTTTTGAAGCATTCTTAAATTGTAGTCATTTAGAAAATGAGTGCCTCGATAGCCAGTACACTCCTAATCATGGGAGGACTGCATTTCCCCCAGAAAAGCAGAAACAGCCCTACAATATTTTTCAGAACAAGGGTTAGGTAATTCACCTGTAGGGTGGGAGGGGCTTAGACAAGGAGATCACTATGCCTGTGGTGCACATGCCTTCATGAGTACTTTAAACACGTTATGCCCTTGCCAAGCAAAATTGCTATAAAGCCATTTTCATCTGTTCCTTAGTTTCTCTAAAATTTTTCATTAACAACATACCACCATTTTAGGACTATACTTTTTGTGGGTGTGGAAAAGACAGTTGATACTTGCATACACAAACACATTTATTTCAGCATGGCTTGACCTGATAATTTTTAAAGTTTTCTGTCTACCTGATGAACTGAAGAGTAAATTATTCTTACAGCCCAAATTAAACTCTCCATGAACATTCTCTGCTAGTTCTATCTTTACGAGTTTAACAGATTTAAGTGAATGATAGTCTTCCATATTTCACTTGTAAATCTCTTTGAGGATATAGATCATTAACAAATGTCAGGTACTTCCCTTTCTTCATTAACACAAAAATACCTAGTTCCATCTTCATAGCTAGACCAGTTGAGACCCCTACATTTTGCAACATCAAGAAATCACATCATTTTAGGAAATCTGCACAGACAGAAGAATGCAGCAAGATTTTCACAAATCAGAACAACTCTTTAACATCATGAAAGCAATAGCAGATTTCAGCTCAAATCAGTTTAATGACTGGATCTCCTCTCATGCATTTTTATCAACTGTAAGTTTTTAAGTATCTTCCTAATCCCACAGTCATGATGAAGGTGCACTGACCCTTAGCTTTACCAAGCTGTAACTTCAATTACACTAGTCCATGAAAAAGTTAATTAGAATATACTTCCATAGCAGTAGAACATAGAAGCAACATAAATGAGAACAAAGAGAATTACGCGATTGTAGACTAGTAAGAAGGACTTTATTAACCTAAAACCCACACAAAACAATCTCTCTCGTTATAATACCTATTTCATCAGCCCTTTCCATTGATAAGTAACAGAAACCCTCATTCAATGAACAGCACCTACCACGTAAAGCCAGCTAAGCCAGCTGCTGAATCCAACCGAACAGCCAATCAAGCCTCTACTGCATGTAACTGGATGAATTGGATACAGAGGGGAAAAAGAGGATACATGCATAAAAGCTTCAGAGATTTGAGCCTCTGAATCCAGTTGATCCAAATTTGGTTATGTTGCAGTAGATTAAGAAGCATAACAGCATAGAAAGAAGCGCATATCAGTCAAGAATTCTTTTAAAAAATGATTAGATATTCTTGAAACACTATGGTTACAGATTTCTAGGAAGTATTTTTGTCTTTGTTACAGAAAATGCCACATAATTTATAGACTTCCAAAAGTAGGGTAAAATATGAATTTCAGAAAATTTGTCACCAGGTAACTGCAGTTATTTTATGGGCCCCAGCCCCACCCCACCCGCCTTTTTTGTTTTGTTTTGTTTTTTCCACTCTCTGAACAGTACATTTGTCTCAGGGTAACAGTGTATTCCACGTAGTAACACTGCATTCTAGAAATTGATTTTCACTGATCTATTTTATCATTGTAATTTTACATATACAGTATGCAAGAATATGCAAGAATACCCAGAACCTCGCTATTGGGTTTCAATTGTTCAACTTTGGAGTAAACAAGCAGCTTAAAACAAAATGGAAGAACAACTTAAAGGAAAAAGAGCTGGTGGATTGAGCAGGTGATTAGACAAAAGATAGAAGTTTAGTGTTCCCAGCAAAAATATTTTAAAAGAATGCTATCAAATTGAATTGTTACTTCAGCAAGGAGAGGAGAAAGGCAAAGGACACTTGGTGAATATTAGCAAAAAGCCAGCCTCATTGGTAGACAGCAGTGATCTACAGTTCTGCATAATAGGCTCTCTGCTCTATAAATCTGCTCTACTCCACAGCACTTTCCTGAGAACGTGATATATTTCTAAAAAGTTCCATCTAAATGTCACCCTGAAAGCTTGCTGTGCTGAGAACCATTCTAAATGTCAGAATGGTCTCATGCGACCTGTGACTGAATTTAGGCTCAGTCTGCACCGCATTTTCCTAAAATTAATTTCTAAGACTAAGTTATGCATTCGGAATTTGGATTTTGATCCGTGTCATTAATCCAGTCTCCTTGACTTAAAAAGCACAGACTTTTTGCAGTTTACCTTGAGTTTTCAATGCTCAATGTGCTTGAAAAGATCAATGAGAAATGCGATAGTGGAACATGTTCCCCCCGCATCCTTTGAAAGGATTAATCCACGTCATGGCTGCATTTTGGATTTTTACATTTGCATGTGTATTAATTCCTTTATAGAATGCAGACAAAGTACACTTCATTAGCTCCACTGTCCAAGGAACTGAACACAGAGAGATACAAAAAAGCTGAGTCCCTACAGACTTCAGCAGAGAAACAAATGCAATCTTCAAACACCTTTGGAAAAAGATAAGCAAGTGAAATTCACTAGATGTCTAAATTTGAATTAAGCAAGATAAAGAGATTATTCATGTATTAAAATGAAGGCACAAGTATGCCAGGGGCAGGGAGCATAAAATCACTGAAAGTAAGCATGGAATTAAAGACTTTCACAGTTTGTACTCCCATGAAGGAGACACATGCATTAGCCTATAGGAAATCACCACCTAGTTTACAATTAATTTATAAAATGATTCACATTACGTTCACTTTTTTGTCTCAATACTCAATAGTGTCCATTTGCTCTTTAGCCTCAACTAATCCCATGATAATTATAGGGAAATCAAAGCCGGGAGAACCCTTTACAGAGGAATGGATTCTTTGGTACACAAGGTACAAACTCTAAAGCTTTTCTGGAGTGGGTACACTCATAAAAGCGTTTTGGGTGAATTATGTGGGTTTTAGTAAGAAGTGAGCTTCAGTTGAAGCTTTAGCCTTAAGAAAAGTGATTATAAAATACTTTTCCACAAAACCCATAGAGTTGCTTGGAGTATTCTACCACTATCCAGACTGAGTAAAATTAACCATACAGTTTAAAAGGAAAAAAGTTTCATTAATGAAATTGACAGATTAAAAAAAGGCATTTTGTGCCATATTCTACAAAAATTTATTTAGACTGCAAGAATGTTTTATTACAGAGCATATGACCATCTAATTCAATAATAAATCTTGATACGCAGTATCTGAAGGAGCACAGTTGAGGACTATAAGATGGGCAGCTTCATCTGCACCAGCATCTGGCTTGTGACCAAACTATGTAAATATAATGTTCTTTGAACAACAAAAGAACAGCACTCAGGAAAACAAACAGGGCAAAACTATAATGCAATATTCTAGTCTGAGCTTAATTGTTTTACAAGATATACTAAATAAAGCATGAAAGTAAGGCTTAAGCAGGACTTCAGGAACTCACAAGCCATATATGCTGTCCCTCTGAACCAAAATTAATTTAATCTTAAAGACCATATAGGTCATTGTCATAACAGTTTGGATGATAAAATTGAATTAGGGGGGCACTATTCACCACATAATGCTAATAGTAGGCTTTATCACTTACTACTGTAATAAAAGGTAGCCCACAAACTGAAGAGGGTACATGGAAGAGGTTAATAGTACAATCAACCTAATGTACAGTTAGTATTCTGCCACATTCACTGTATTAGATTTTATTTGGTGTTAGTCTACTGCATCCTGCATTACCAAGTGTAAAATAAATTGCATTTATAGCACACTGTAACTGTTTTATGACTTCTATTTATTAGAAATATTTTTAGTGTTTTCAGACAAAATATAAATAAATTTTTTAAAAAATGTGTTGCTAGTCTCTCATCTTTGTTATGAAGTACTTGAAACATACTTTGAAAATATTGAAACTTTGCTTTCCTTGTTCTATTTCACACATTCACTGGGTTAAAATATGTTGGGTAATTCCACAAATTTTACCATGCAATTTCATTGTATTACTATAGAAATCCTACCTGTAATTTTTAGAGAAGCTTTTAAGATTTCATTTCTATACTAAAACATTAAATGCTTTATACATCCTTTGTCACATGGTCAGCTTATTTTATGGATTAAACAACTCCACCAACAGAAGTCACCTTCAGCTAAAGGTATGAACATGTTAAGCTTCAAGAAAAGCTGAAAACAGTTCATGTTTTGAGCCTCCTACTTACTGCTTTGGTCTCTGGCAATCTGGGGCATCACACTCCAGTGACCTTTTTCTGTAGGGACTGGACCCATACAGAAACATGGAGGCAGAGCAAGTTGCAGCAGAATAAGCCAGCATCACCAGAGCAGTGATTCCCCAGCAACACACTAAGACTAAACCATAGGATGCATATTTTTATTCCAGAATAATAGCAAACATATTTCATAATCTTAGGAAACTAAGACAAGCTATTCCAGAATTGCCCACTGTCACTGCCCATTTTACATCTCCTTAACACAAATACCACTAATTCTCAAAAAATTGAGGTAAAGCTTGGACAGATTTTCATTTGGATTAGTTCATCTTTGGCTACTACTTGACCCTTCTGCATATTCTTCAGTGTTGTGGGACAGTTAATGCACAGAATGACTCTAAACTGTCAGTTTAACTTTGCAAGATGTTACTGAAATGTCCTTGTTCATCAATCCATGGCAGTCATTTACCTGGGGACCAAAAGTTTGCGAATTACAGGTCATGTTACTATAGACAAGCACTAAGATCCATGCAATATAAAGCATGCAGCGAAAGCTACCAATGTGCATGATGAAAAATAACCTCTCTTCCCTGTCTCCAAGAGAAAAAGTCTGAAAAAGTGACAGATGACCTGACAGGTTGGATCATTTTCCATTTATTTTAGGTGCTTTTTTTTCCTGGTGGATCAGTATGCAGTTTTCAAACATTTACAGCTGAAGTCCTAAAGATTTTTGAAAAGGAGCAGCTAAAAAAAAAAAATCATACAAAGTAGATTCTTGATGTGATACTTTGAGGTATAACAAATATAGGGGCAACCAAAACTTCTGGATTTTTTTTTTGTTTTAATTATCATGAAAGTAGAACACAAACACACCAGACTACTGCACTCTTCAGTTTAAAGCAGGGACTTCAGCTTCACTGCCTCAACATGTACCATGGTGGTCAAGAAACTGCCTGGTTTAAGGTACTTCCCATCCCCCATCCTCCCATATTTTCTGTGGGGAAAACAAAGCAACACAAAAAAACAACCAACCAAAAAAAATACTTAACTCATTTTAATGTGGAAAGTGTCTTTAAGATACTAATTTTATATGAGAACTTTCCTTATCAAACCCGCATAATTTCTATACAGTTTTAAATATGTAACTGGTTGGGGTGTTGGGGAAGAAATGGTGTACATAAGTTTGAACTAAGTCCCTTGATTTGCAGAAAATATTTGCATGTTAAAGCAAGGACAGGTTTAAGAGAAGGTGCGAGGGTCTGGTTTTGTTACATTTTTACCCCTTGGGAGCTGCAGAGAATTGAGGAGAAGTGGATGACTCAGCTCAGGTCTACACTTCATCATCAGTTTTCATATTTGATGAATTGCTGTACTAACAATTAGGAGAGGACAATTCGCACTGGAAAAGAAAGGACAAAATCCATGCTGTTACCTACCAAGAAAGCAGAAAAGCTTTTTTAAGTAGCAGCCAGTATTTGAAGAGTAGTGACCATATTTTCCTGGGAAGAAAAAAAGACAATGACTGCCTGGCAGCAGTTCTAATGAAGTAGCAACTCCAGCTCACTCAAGGGAAATAACCAAACCATGTGAAGATACTCCTAAATGCAAGGTGGGAACAGATAACCAGAGCAAGAGTTTTTCTAGTGCCAATGGTGAGACGAGCAGAGAGGTGAAGCTGAGCCTCGGAGACAATGCATTTTGCTCCTACCCCTGTTGAGCATGGCTGCACCTGCCCCTATCTCCGTACCAGCACACGGCAGGCAGAGCTGGCCTCACCAGGCAACCCAGCCCTGCTTTAGCCTCATTCACACACCCCACACCTCAGCTCAGAGATTTCCCTGCTGTCTGTGGGCACAGTGAGGTGGGCCTGGCCAGCAAGGCCTGGCACCCTCCTGGCACAGAAGCTCAGTGCTAGCACAGACATCTATTGCTCCATTCTTAAGCTGGTTTACGAGATGAAGTGTTATCTGCTACCATCTCTTCTTCACCCTCTCACAGTCCTTCATGGTTTCTCAGGTGAGATGAGCACCTTTTACACCACGATAAAAAAAAAAAAAAAAAACAAAAAAGACAACTTTTATCTTGAACTCTTTTAAAAATAAGGGCAATTTTCTGTTTATCCTTCACTTTTACTTTTCTTATCAATTTTTTTACTCCCTCAACTTCTTTATATATTCCTCCCAGGCTTTTCTTGGACCTCTACCTCTCTCTTTTTTATTTTTTTTCTTTTATCTGCAATTGCATTTTGTAGTTGCTTGTTCATCCTTCTTGGCCTTCCAACACCCCCCCCCCCATATTTATTGCTCTACGACACATCACCTGTGGGCAGCCACTAACTCATCTTTCAATACTTTCCATTTCTCATCTGTGTTCCTTCTTTATATTGTTTTATCACCTTTGTTTTCACCCAGTGCTGCACACATCCAGCCCACCATTCTCTCTTGAACTTCAGCTCGGTCTAAATCTCTACATTCCTAGCAGAAGACCAGAACAGACCATGGATACCATTCAAGTGCAAGCATCTTGCACCCTGTCCTACAAAGTCCTGGTGCAACATTTGCACTGCCCAGCCACGTGGTGCCAGCTATGTGGGCAGGCAACCAGAGGAGTAGACTTCTCCCCAGCGTCACTTGCAATGCAAGAAATACTATGTTGGCAAGTAAAAGAATACAAGAAAGCAAAGAAATGAAAGTTACATAACAGTGAATACAAAGAACAAAACAAAAAGGAAAGAATAAATACACAGAGATAACAGGTTCAGCGACGTTATCCTACAAGTAGAACATGCTTCCATCTTAATGCAAAACCAAACAAAATCTCTCACAAAACCAAAACAACCCATACCACCTCAACTCCATACAAAACAAACAAACAAACAAACAAACAAACAACAACCCGAAGCAGAGAAACTTCTGTAGAAATTATTAATTCTAAAACATTCTGGATTACATGTATTTTAAAATTTGGTCATACCACCACCAAATGTATGTCCACCCAAGCTATTACAGTACCTTATGCTAACAACAATGCGGGGTCTTAAGACATTATTTTATGTTATGTGTTTGTGTTCTTATTGTACATTATTAGCTCTTCTCAAGAAACCTGCCTCTAATCAGCCACATGCTCTGGCCTCTCCAGCTACCAGCCTGGAGCACCACCACAGCTGTTGCTCACCATGGGAGAACCACCACAGTACTATGCTGACCCAACTATGATATGCAACTCTCCAGCAACCAAAAGTTCAAAACCAACAAGCTCTCGCTTCTCTTTTAAATGTTGTGCAAACTCATACTATACACTGAAGAGTCTTTTACACCAATTCATATACTGCCTATTTGGTTAGAGAGCTTGATTATGCACTTGGATACTAATGAAGCTTCTGATAGGTGTAGCAGCTCATGCACTATTTTTATTATTTTTGAGGCAGGGGGGGAATGAAAAACTGAACATCCTACTAAAAGAATTAGATTGAGTACTCTGGTTTTGCTTCTCTCAACTTCTAATTATTCCAGTCTGCCAATATTGACAGTGTCAACACTGTTTCATATACCAGATCATGATAATTAGCAGGACAAAATTCTGATCTCTGATGTAGGAATTTTCACCAATCAACAAATTAACAGTTAATTAGACTTAAAACAAAAAGCAAAATCTCATCATCATCTGATGCTTGTGATCCTGAAATTCTCAATTATGCTGTGGTAGTCTAGTTGAAAGGAGCAAGGCAGGTAAGGAGCTATGAAGCAAGGCAGATTATAAACTACAGCATCTGGGAGGTGCTGCGAAACAACAGGCAGATGCCAACATTATGACAGACAGTGATACAACAAAATTAATTCTCACTTTCCTTAAAGGAAAGCTCTACCTAGGGTTAACCCCCCCCAGCTCTATTCTGCATTTTGTTATATTTATTGAACCAACATCTGGCTAAAACCAAAGCCATCTAAGCCAACAGCCATATAAATAAATTCTTCAGAAACAGAAGTAGAAGTAGCTCAAGTGATCCAGCTGGAGATATTACAAAACGAGTATCTACAGTGACACATTTCAAGTGTTAGGCAGTTTTGCAGCAGAAGACAGAGCAAGGCTAAATGAATGCAAGTGATAATCATTATGTCTCTGATAATTAGCCTTTTTGTAAGGTACACTTTTACTTATGACTTCAGTAGTAATGTTTGTCAAATACTTAAACAGAGTGAATTTTGGTTTGTGAAATCTATTCTCTTTTTAAAGTGAATTTAAAGACGACTATTAGGATGAGTGCAGAATAAGAGCTCCACCACCACTTCCCACAAGTCACAGCAAAGGAGAGAAAGCAGCAGGCTTAATCTAGCTTGGAGGAAAGAGCTGTTCTCCATTGGGTTTTTGCAATCTGAAAAGTAAGGCTGAAAAACGCAAAAGCAAATAGCCTGCTCTAACCATTCCTTTGCATCATGCAGCAAATTAGATGTGTCTTTTCTTCACAAGGACCGGATTTCCTGCAAATTCCTAACAAAAGACAGCTGTTTCTAAGGTGCCCTTTTCTTCTCCTTCAAAATAAATAATGGGTTTAAATATTCAGCATAACTTTGGTATCATTTTACAAATTTAGTAATTTTGTAACACAACCAGAATTTCAGTAGCTCACATGCATCCTTAGAGCTGCTGTACTAGCAAACCCCAGCAACATCCACAAAGGATGCTCACATTAAATAGGACTGTACACACCTGTCTGAATGTATTCTGTTTGTGCTCCTTAAATCCTTTTACTACTTTGGTAAAAAGGGTATAGGCATGCTCACATTATCAGTCTTTTTTGCCAGTACTGTTTAGTCTTATTAAACAGGTATAACCCCCTAAAGAAAAAGTACCCCACTCATATTGTATGGTTTATTGAATGTGTCCACTTCTCTCCTTAAAGAGATAAAAAAGTCACATGATTTACAAGGTGCTACGGACACTTAGAGACACTATGCTCTTTTTTTTTTTACCACAATCCCACTACTATAATGTAGGACAGAAAAGGAGAAAAAAAAACCCAAAGTTTTTGCATGTTGTTAACCTGCCCTCTGACAGTTGTTAGCCACCCATGAATGAAGTCCTCTTCCGTAACACTACCTAACACACAGGAGATGAATGATTTCAGGACTCTACCATGAGTATATAGAGCCTGGGGTGCAATGAGCATTGCCTGCTATCCGATGCCTGTAAAACCATAATGAGCTGCATCTTCAACGGGGGGATGAAAGGGTCTCTTTTACCACCACTATGCACAGAATTTTATTATTTGTATTTAAGCAAAATGCCTTGTTAGCAAATCAGAAAAATAGCTTTCTATTGTAA
This sequence comes from Chloroceryle amazona, assembly GCA_027560015.1. Classification (NCBI taxonomy): domain Eukaryota; kingdom Metazoa; phylum Chordata; class Aves; order Coraciiformes; family Cerylidae; genus Chloroceryle; species Chloroceryle amazona. The sequence continues at coordinate 51,823 of JANHFX010020374.1, read as the reverse complement.
CTCTTTCCTGCTATCATATTCATCATCATACAAAGATTATATTGTTATGGATCTGAAGTGACATGAATCTGTTAAAGTTTCAAACACAGAAGTCAGCTCTTCAAACTGCTGATCAACTGAAATGTTCTTCTCCGGAGGCCTCATATGTAGCACACAGTGTTATGACAGCAACCATCATGTTCATCCACTCAAAGTGAAAGGCAAGAAAGAATTAAATCCAAAATCTTAGCTCTAAATTAACTTTGAACTTCACTTGGAAAATAAAGAACAACTAGTCCCTTAATTACAGATTTACTTTACTTTTAATTAACTAGAATAATTCAAGCATGACTTCTTAAAAGCCTCTTGTGTAACATCTCCCACAGTAGAAGCTTTTTGCTATCTGGCAAACAATGCTAAATCTTGAAAAACTTCTGGCTGCATAATCTGCTGGCTTATACTACTGTATAGTGTACACAGTATCTTTTTTGTAAGCCCTCATGTCTTCAAAAAGTGCAATTTAGGTTCTGTTTGGTTTTCAATTCTGGTTATTCAAAAAAACCCCACAGATTGCAAAAGAGAAAATACCCTCTCTTGATCATTCCAAATTAACAGAAGCACTATTTACATTCTGATTTCTTTATGGGTTTTATAATAAGAAAAAATCAAACATTAATGGTAAAATTATTTAATAAAAGCTTTTATCTAAGGAATTTTTATTTCAGTCACAAATGCCAAGGGTTTGCATCACCATATTAAGGAAAATGTAATGGTTCCATCCAGTGGTCATCTCCAGCATTGCAGACCTAATACCAGAAAGGAAAAGAAACCTTTGCCCTGAACTCACTTTAAAAATTACCTAATAGCACGTGAAAGAGCAGAATTGACTTGCTGGATTCACATGGTAAATGCTTAATAATGGATTAGCGTGACCAGATCACAATTATAAAGTATCCTTCTATATGTACAATACATGTAATTGAAAACACAGTTATCTGTTACTAACACTTTGGAATCATAAGAGAAAATAAAAGAAATTACTTCATTTCTTAATTACTTCATATAAATATGACTACTTCCATAGTGTGATATTATAAATAACTCAACTTGAAAAATCTGTCGTCTTCTATTTTTTGCAACATGCAGCATCCAGAAGAGCTCACTATGCTATAAAAATAAAAAAGCACAGACAAAGAGATTTTCTCCTAGGAGCTTTCAGCATTATGTCCCCCAAATGTTTCAGCTGAAAATGTCAACTCCAGATGTATTGGTCACAGATGACTGACAGCAACTTCTGGAGCGCCGATAATAAGTGGGGGAAAAAATATCCATTTTTTATCATCACTATCACCCACTGTTCCTTCAACATTTAGAAAAAAAGACAAATGTCAATAGAGTCTATTTGGCATCTTAAATGAAAAAGCAAATATTTCTCACATGCACAAGCATACACAATGGTCACAGAAAGAACAAATGTATTTTGCCAAACTGCCCACAAATTAGAAATGCAGAGCAGGAGCAGACAACGAGGCATGGCAGCCGTGCCACCTTCTACAGGCTCAGCTAGCGTACTGCACATTTTTATGTCATGTTAGCAACTTTCCTCACTGCATTCATAAATATTAGATGCTGTTAACCCTTTCTGGTGTTCTGGATAACCTTCCTCTGACAGCGACAGTTTCTGCTTGCCCTGTTTCAGGTCATTAAGATCAGTCAAATTCACAAGACACACAGATCGTGACCTTGTCAAATCCAGTCACTCAAAAGACAGCTTCAGTCAGAGAAAAAGCAGAATGTGAACTGCTATTTTCTTGTTCCCTGTGTACTGGCACAGACATAGCATTTTTGTTATTAAATAGGCATAATGCTCCCCACCCATGACTGGCCTTCTCTATTCCAGCAACCCATATGGTGCCATTCATCTTTTCTCCCTCTCCTCCCCTTTTATTCTGCTGTTTTGAGTTGAAATCTGTAAGATCCAAGCACAGAATTACAAATAAAGCTTTATTCACACTTATTTCTTCCTATAAACACTGCCACTAGACTTAAAAGTCATTTTTCTATTCAAAGATCAGCAAAGTTTCCTGAAGAGTGTAATGGTGCTAGTGCTGATGCTTTTATAGCAGCAGCTCAATTTTCTAAGTGTACAAGTACTTCTTTCAGATGATAATCACCAAGTGAACACCACAGTCTGCCACTAACTGCAGACTGTGTCCCAGAGACTAGCCACCTTTTTATGTTTTACACTAGGAGGTACATCAGACCAAAGTAAGGAAAAATTCAAGGTTGCTTAAACACAGTTCAGTGCAACTTTTTGACTTGAGAAAGATTTGCCAAGTTCAGCCACTGGGAGGAGTGTATCAGCACACGCTTGTGCAGCAGGAAAATAGAGCAGGCTGAACTGCTAAAGAAACGAAATTTTACCACAAAGGCCATTAAGAAAAATTACTATTTATATTGTCTTCTCCAGGGTGAGCAGCCCGACTGGGATTTGAACGCAAAGACTATACCCAGCCCAAAAAAAGTCCTTATCAATAAGGTTGGGGGAGAGGAAGGCATTCTTGGATTTCAATATTGAAAGAGGATCACTTCAGGACCTAGATTATCTGGCCAGTAGTACATCCCTTCAAGAGCTGCTATAACACAAACCTCTGTTTCCCAGTTCATCCCAAGCTCCCTGGGACCCCCATGACTCTGGGATATGGGGTCCAGTCTCTCTACAAATAGCAGGGACCACACAGACTCCCCAAGCACTTTTTGCATTTCTTACCTCTCCACACTGCATGCCCAACCTAACACCTGGGCATCTTACCATCTCACAGCAACATGTGACAAAGAAATAGCTCTACCGAGGGAAGTATTAGGCAGAGAGACATGAAAGCTATATCCACAAATGGCACAGCCATTAAAATGCTCAGTGTTGACAAGTCTTAGTATTTGGGTACATTGTAGCCTGGACATGGCCCTTAAATGAGAGCATCAAAAAGCAACAAAGACTTCAGCAACCATTACCCTGAGCAGGATTCTACCAGATACAGCTAATAGGAACCTGTAATAAGCAGGTTTTGACCTCTCTAGGTGTTATCTCCCCACACTCTTTCTGCAGCTCTGACCTACAGGAGTTAAGATTTACCTTTAACCATGGACCTTTCTCTGAAGTTAGGTACATGGACGGACACTTCAAAAGCTTAAAATAAAAAATAATTGTGTGAGGCTTTTAAATATGTAAGCAGGGGGAGGAGGAGTAGAGGACATTAAATAATAGTACTGGCAATGGATGAAATACAGTATAACCTCACAAAACTAGCCTTGAAACAGGGACTAAAACTGAGGATTTCTTAACAAGAAAGAGAGCAGCAGGACATCCAGCTTATTTTTGCTCAATGTCACAGCCCAATGAGTATTTTTAAATTCCTTTATATAAATTAGGACAGCTTTCTGAGGCCTACAAGTGGGGTAATTAAAGAGCCCTCCTGGAGCAACACTCCACATTTGGTGCACACAAGCACTACAGGAGTGGGAAGTGAACCATGGGCTGCAGCTGATTAGAGACAATAAGGCTTCTGTCAACCAATCTTGAAGTTTAACTACTTATGTTGTATAAGTGTTGATGTTTTCATGTTTACGTGTAACTTGGTATGCTTTGACAAACACATAAAGGGATTATTTGCCAAAGGCCCCCAAATATGACTTTTATTGATGGGTAGTAATGAATTGGCCCTGTAAGGCAAAAAGATAGTTCAGCTTTGTCAGGCAATGAACTTCACCAATACAGGAAGGTACCATCCTATCAAGAATAGAACATCTTGGAATACCATGGCTTTAATAGCAAACATTTCAGTAACAAGCATCATAATTTCTCCATTTCCTTGGATTAGAAAGAAAATCCTCCTGTTGACACTAGAATTATTTTTGTAACAAATGCCTTCTCTCTAACCAGGGTTTATTCTGAACAGTTGCCTTATTTATGACACTGAAAATTACCTTCTGTTAATACTGATATTTTGATTGTTTTATTTAACAATTTCAGAAAGAAATCACAAATTCGACTGGTTGTTTTTTCTTTATGATCAAAATTTAAGTGAACAACCTAAAAATTATTAGAAACTATCAATATACTGTATTATAAATACATTGTCATATAAACAATATATATGTACAAATTCATAATCTTCTTAAAAGACTGGGGACCATTCATTTTTATTCCCTTAAAATTGCACATTTTCTAGACTGACATCTTTGTTTAGAAAATTCAATACATTACAAAACAGCTCTACAAGGAAAAGCATTAAAACTTCATAGACTTGTGCTAATAAACCCAAACAATAGTGGACCAAAGACTACAACTTTAACCTGAGTATAACCCCTCCACACTGTATAAGTAGGCTGATAAATGATGTAGTATATTTATGATTCCTTCCCTAGAGATGCTTCTGTTGATATATATTCCATCCACTTGAGAGAGAATGAGTGACTAAGGATAAACACTTATTTCTGAGACCCCCGTCTAATTTCTTGCACACATTTAACAGTATGAAAGGAAAAAGCAGAAAGCTGTGTCAGTGTAGCTGCTACTTTAAGGCCCAGATTCTGATCCTGCCAGATGTTTAAGATGTTACATGAATCACACAAAACAAATGTTGAGAGACAACAAGAAAAATCTGTGTTATCTTTTTCAGGTTCCTCAATTTAATGTCCCATGATATGAATTACTGAGAACAAAAATTTGGAAACAAAAGCCCAGAGTTTAATGTTTTGTGCCTAAAAAGAAACTGACAAAGTGCCAACTGACAAAAAGTGTCCATCCTTACAGTGCCTTGGGTGTCTCAGATTCAGCACTCTGAAAATAGAATGGATACTTGATCTTGATCTCATTCTGCCTTTATTACTTCCTTGTAAAAGATAGATAAAACTTGCATAGCTCAAGGGTGTTGTGAAGGTAAATTAAATATTCTGGAAGAAGCTATTCAGATATTACAGTGAGGAGCATCATAAAAAGCCCCTTCGGAAAATAATAATTTTGACTTCAAAGTAAGGGTCCGAATAAAATGCAGGAAAGAAGGCCTGAGGCCACACACTGTACAAAATAGTGAATATCTGTTCATTAAACAAAGTCCGTTAGTGCCAGACTGAATAAGGCAAGAATACTTTGCAAACAAATAGCATGGGATCATATAATTAAGGACTACTGTATAGCATACAACTGGAAGCAAACTTCTGTTGCAAGAATCATTAACCATAGTTGATTATAAAAAAAAAAGGAAAAATTAGAAGTTTTTTATTGCATGCAACAGAAGATAAGCTTTCAGTGTTTATTTATTTTCATATTGACAGGACTATATTACCAACACAGGTAAAACCTGACTCTTACTGATAGCTTTCAATGAGCAAATGCTGAGACTTGGGTAATGGCCTGCTATACATTTAGGATGAGAACTCATTTGCATGGTAGTAACATCATACTTTATCCCAAAAGCAGCTGGAAATACGTTGATGCAGTAGCATTCTCAGTACGTCATCACTTCATGATGATAAACCAGGCATCAGACAGAAGATGCTATTAAAGAAAAAAAACAAAACAACATATGGCATCTCATCACACATGAACACCTTTCACTGAACACCTGACCTTCTGAGAGGAGTTTCAAGGCAGTTAATGTGAATGTCCAGTCCCAGGTGAAATGATATGTATGCTGCCTGAATGCAGGAACCAGCCTGAAAATACAGGAGCAAGATATTGCACCAGGACCTTTCATTAAAGGACAGAAAGTGCAATGCTAAAATCTGGTGGGATCCGGGAGCCCAGCGCTTTGAATTCAGAAGGCACTGGACAAGAAGGTGAAGTTGCCTCACCCAAAAAGGACATTTTGCTTCCCTACACTGGCAGGCAAAGAGGAGCAGGGCAGGGGAGCTGCCTCCTGGGAGGTCCCAGCCCCACACTAGGGCTCCTGCCCACCCCCAGGATCACCCTCACTTCCTCTACGTCTAAGCCAACTTTGCACTAGAGAGGAAGAGCCTCCAAGCACCCACACTAGGAGACAGCTGTGCAGTCCGCATGCCACTATCTGGGGCAGAGGGAAAATCCTGTTGCTCATCACTGTCCAGAGCTGTGACAGCCAGTGGCTCCCAAATAGAGCCCTGGGAAAAATCAACATTCCTAAAGGAGTTTCAGACAGTGTAGTGTTGATATGGCGTATCAAAGCCACCTGCTGTACTGTGAGCACTGAAGAGGCAGTATCAAGCATTACCTTCAGGAAACTCTATCAGGTCTTCTGAGTGAAATCCAAATTTCAGAGGACTTAACCCATAGTAGTGCCAGACATGCCCAAAAAGATTAATATTATATTTCAGAGCATCTAAGCATCTTGAAAACATACTTTACATCTTTTAGAACAGAATCCTGAATAATTTAGAAGTTAAAGCATAACTCAGTACAGGAAACCAAGTAAACCAAGTAAAAGAAAGTGTAATTTGTGTTCTGCAACTCACACAACAAAGTCAAATGTTTGTCTCTTCTGCTTTCATCAGCAGTTTAGTTTTTAAACTCAGATATGTTAATTCTATATTACTTTTCAGGACTTCAAGCCAAAACATTTTTGAAGTATAGGTTTACATCTATGCAAACATAAAGGTTCAAGTCACCAATCATTTCTGGTCAGACATTTCAGCAGGACAGTCTGAAATACAGACAGATAAATGGAGAAAGGTTCAGGAAGAGAAATTAAGAAAAACTGGGTTCACACCCAGATTACAGCTAAAGTTCATAGGGACTCCTATTTATGACAAAATCAGAATACTTTTTTTTTGATAGACTTGCTTGTATAGCAAGTTTTTACAATAACAGGCTTAATTTTCAAAACTCCAGACTTTGGTAGGTTGGTTGCCATCTTTTTTTAGGTGGGTTTTTTACAGGCTGTTTTTTTTTGTTGTTGTTGTTTTGTTTTTTTGGGGGTTG